>AWOL01S0010676.1:0-31607 GCA_000715115.1 Nicotiana otophora | reverse complement strand
TATATATATATATATTGTATATTTTCGTGTGTGTGTGTATATAAATTCCATACACTTTTTTGTATGATATATACAAAAATTATACAAATTTTATACACTTTTTCGACTACCGAATGTAAATAGTTTCTAGCGCAGGCTAAAGGTGATATTTGCCCATTTTAACAGTTAACAGCATAATAATAAAGACAAAGTATGAAATCTCATAAATATATAATTAGGCTACAACACATCGATGTCTAAAACTATCCCAAGATTTGGTGCCACAAGTACATGAGCCACTAAGAGTACTAAATACAAAATCTGCAAAGAAAATACAATGTTGTCTGGTAATAAACAGTAAATAGGGATAGGCAGGGGACTTGAGGGTCTGTGAACGCCATGCAACACTCCTTAAGTTTTCAGAATAGTCTGAGCTACCATCTCTGTAAGCGCCGCTGGGACTAACACCGGAGATCTGCACAAGAAGTGCACAAGTATAGTATGGGTATAACCGACCATATGTACTTAGTAAGTATCGAGCCTAACCTCGACGAGGCAGTGACGAGGCTATGACGAGGCACTTACTATAAACTTGTACAAGTAATAAGCAAAAAAGCAATGGCAATATAGAGAAATATGTAAAGTCATAAAATTAAATAAGGGAATAGATAACAAGCAAGAAATAACATCATGGTACAACCTTATAACGCAACACCATAATGGAGAATAACAACCAAGAATAACTACAAGACTTTCTATCCATTGCAGCGTGCAACCAGATCTCAATATCAAAACCAACAATAATCATTACCTGTAGCCGCGCTATAATGACCGGACCGGTCGTTTTAAGCATTTGCATTTCGTTCAGCTATTTGAAGTCTTGAGTGGCTTCATATGATGTATTATGACTTGTGTGAATCGGCGTTTTTGATTTCCAGCTGATTCGTGATTGATTTGGAATAATGATTCTCAATTAGGAAGCTTTAAATTGGAAGAGTTGCCCAAGTTTGACTTTGGTATATTTGACCCCGGACCGGAGTTTTGATGGTTTCGTTAGGTCCGCATAGTGATTTTGGACTTGGACGTATGCGCGGATTTCTATTTGGATGTTCATAGAAGATTTTGGCGCTAATTGACGGAAGTTGGCAATTTGGAGGTTTGGAAAGTTCATAAGTTTGACCGGGAGTTGACTTTGATGTTATCTGGTTTGGATTGTAGTTCCTAGAGTTTGAATAGGTTCGGCGCGTGATTTGGAACTTGTGTGCAAAATTTGAGGGTATTCCGAGTTGGTTTGATATTGATCGGCTTGAGTTTTAGAAGTTGAAAGTTCAAAAGTTCATTAAGATTGATTTGAGGTACGATTCGTGATTTTGATGTGGTTATATGTGATTTGAGGCCTCGAGTAAGTCCGTGTTATATTTTGGGAATTGTTAGTATTTTGGTTGTGTTGGTTTGGCAGGGGGCCCGGTGTGACCGCACCTGCAGAGCTTTGGACGCAGGTGCGGAGCCGCAGAAGCGGCAAAGGAGGCACAAAGCAGAAGCTGTGGCCTGGGAGCAGAGTTCGCAAATGCGGAAGTTTGGGCGCTGAAGCATGTCCGCAGATGCAGACACTTTGATCGCAGAAGCAAAAATAGATTGTGGGATATTGCATATTTGAGAATTGAGCGGATTGATGACTGTTGTGGGCCATATAGTCGTATTTATATTGACATTTGGATCGGGTTGCACGCCGCAACGTTTATATTGATATTGAGGTGACGCGTATGTCAGGCCCCATATTAAACTAAGCTATACTTATTTGAGGCTACGCGGGCACTAGGCCCCACCATTTGGGCTAAGTGATATGATTAGCGCTTGGGTAGGATTCACCCTTACGAAGTCTGACATGCCAGCGGGTTGGGTTAGGTGACGTCATGACTAGCTAGATTTTGGGTCATGACACGCCCGCAACCCGATCCCAATATCAATAGCAAGTATCGTTGCAACGTGCAACCCGATCCAAATATCAATAATAAAAATCATTGTAGCATGCAACCTGATCCTAATATCAATAATAAATACCATTATAGTGTACAACCTAATCCCAATATACCAATTCATATGAATACGCCCAATAAACAACTAAGTATGGCGAAACTCACAATATAATATAAAAGAGTACTAAAACGCATAAGTCACCAAGAAAATATGAGCATAAACAAAGAGTGTCATACAATTTAATGTTCAAAAACTAGCCTCATAATATATATGTCAACAAAGACTTCAACAAGTCATAAACACGAGAACAATCTAAAGGTCACACAATCCGACATAGCATAGTGGAGTAAGACAAGAAATAAGTAAAGGTAATAAATCAAGAAAAGGCATGAAGCAGGTAAAGACATCTATCTAATAACATGTAAGAGCATGTAACAGGTAAAGGCATACAAAAAATAAAGGCATGAAACAAGTAGAAACATGTGCCAAATAAAGGCATGTAACAAGTGAAGGCATATATATCAAGTAAAAACATGTATCAAGTAAGAACACATAATAAGTAAAAGCATGAAATAAGTAAAGATATTGTATAATTAAAGGAATGAAATAAACTAGTACACCATGCATGCTTAAACCTATGACAACACATATACATCGTCTCACACATGGATTACGTAGGACAGAAGCGTACGTGACCCCTCTAGACTTGACAACTTTTATTTAGTTCCCCTTTAACTTTACGTGGTATTTAATATCCCCCTCCCCTTACCCCCACCCCTCCGAACTTGGAAATTTGATAGGCTTGACCCTCATAGACGCTAATGTGGCAAAGAGCGTGAATACACTCTCTTTTAGGCGCGTGAGAGGGAAAAAAATCGAAAAATTAGCTTCCAAATGGGGTATTTTTTAAGTATTAATTGTCATATAATTAAATATAACGATTTACTTATTCCAATTGTATTTCTCGTTTTTTCTTCTTAATACATTGCATATTTTTTCCAATTGTATTTTTTTAAATACAATAAATATATGTTTCAACTATGTATTTTTTATCTTTTTTTCGGTCCAAACCTACAAAAGTTAGTTAAAACTCTATTTATTTTAGCAAAATAAAAATAAGATTTAGCCAAAGTAATGAAGTTCAAATAGTATATTTTCTACAAAAAAAAGTACTGTGTACTTTTATTTTTATTTACATGCAATGACTATTTATTTAAACTATGCATTTTTTTCGAGTCAAATTCACAAAAATTTGGTCGGAATTTACTATCTTAGCTAAACATTTATTTAGTAAATATATAGAGTTTCAACAACGTATTTCTATTTTTATTTTTTAGGTGCAATGATAATATGTTCTAACTGTATATTCCTTCCTTTTCTGACCAAATATGTAAAAGTAACTTCATTAAAATATCATTATCTTTAGTCAAATAAAAAATTATAGTCAAAATAACATTGTTTTAAGTTTTTTTATATAGGTTTTGGCACGAAAAAATGATTTAAATAGTTGGTGGGCTTGAGAAAATAAAAATAGATATTTTATTGTATAAAAATACCGCATGGACAAAACCATCCATGTGACAGCGCGTGTGTCACACTCCCATGGATTGTCAGCATCCAGTAGAGTCGAGGCTATGAAATTGCCAAGTTTAGGGGGTATTAAAGTCCACGTGAAGTTTAAGGGGGAACTAAACAAAAGTTATCAAGTCTAGGGGGGTCCCGAACTATTCCGCCAATAAACCAATCAAATCCTAATTCCCTTAAACCAAAGTTAACCACCACCACACTTACCTCTTTCTGGAACAAAATCAACAATCCAACACAACTTTTCTGTTGCGACCAAACGCACACGCAAGTATATGCGGTCGTCAAGTAATAAAGTGATAAGATAGAGTGTCGAACTCACGAGGACTTGTTATCAACTATTAACTAGATCATACTATCCTAATTATCTAAACAAGGATTAAACCCAAAAGTAGTGATGCTAAAGTAATTAAACTAAAAAGAAAATAAATAATGAACTTTGAACAAAAGAAGAGCAGATTTTTAGGTTATCAATGTGATGAAAATGATCTAGGGTCATGGGCTATCTATCCATCCTATTGTATTCTTCAATTGAATTGACTAATTATATCTGGTTTATTGGTTGATGGGGTCAATATTATTCATAAGAATTTGTCGATCTCTTACTTGCCTATTCAATCTAACTCAACACCTATATGTCTATAGAGTTAGAATCAACAAGAATGCATTCATAATTCCGGTATAATAACCAAGCAAGGCAATTAGCATATGTCTATCCTAACCGCGAATCTATTCCCCAATAAGCGGGCTTAAGAACTTGCTCTACTCAATTCTATATGTAATCTAGAATTTTCACTTTCGAGTTCAACTCTAGATCCGTAGATAGTATTTAATTGGTGATCAGAAAATCAAATAACTAAGCGCATGATTGAATAAATAAACCAATACGATAGACTAAGAAATCAAAATCAATATTTGAATAAAAAAATTCATGGAAGAACCACAACCCTAGAACATGAAGTTTAGCTCCGCATAGACATGATAGCCAAACAACAAATTATACAAAGAAACATAAAAATTACTAAGTTTAGTGGAAGAAAGATGAAATCCGGCCTCCACGGCGGCTCTGTGCTCCCCTTTGGTTAAAAATTCCTTCCAAAAACGTTCTCTCTATCCAAAATAGGTTTAGAACCACTTTTATACGAGTTGGGATCGTATAGGGTCGAAATAACCTTGTCCCGAACGAAATAGAAAAAAGACCCCGCGACACAGCGTCCAGACGAGCGCCTAGCGCTGGAGGCAGAATGTTTTGCACGTTCAATCCTTGCTTAATCGTATTTCCATTTTTGCTTGTCCTACACTTGGGGGGACAAACACCAAAGGGTGTCCCCCCTTTGTCTTGCTCCTTTTAATTATTTATTTTCCTTTTTTTCTTCCGCGTTATTCAATTTTGCTCCAAATCTCTTTACCGTTACACCGCTTTATTTTTTCACAATTAAAATATAATATTAATCATAAAATAATATAATTAATACTCAAAAGATGATTAAAAGTATTAGAATGTGATGCAACAATGGTTAATTATATGCATTTTTTTAGCCGAACATCACCACCCACACTTAAACTCTTGCCCGTCTTCGAGTCAACCAATAATTCACGCTATTCTTGAGCACTTTATATTCACACATTTGAATCACACCACACCAATGACCATGGTTGATAGCAACAATTAAAATGTAGCATATGCAATCACTTACACTTTCCTTTACTTATGCCATTCTTCAAAAATATTCACAATAAAGACAACGTGCTCATAACAATCCTAACCTCAAAAATCGACTCAATGTCACAATGCACTCATAGCTTGAACACCCAACATCATAGATAAATCTAATAACGTTACATATCCCTCATGAAACCATGTGCCCTCACAACAAGAACAAGAGAATAAGTTGAATTCACACATTCAAACAAAATGCTCAACTATATTTTAAGGACTTACATATATAAAAAAAAATCGCTCACTCTCACAAAGAAGTCACATGCATGAAATTGGTACCATAGGCTTGCCCATAATGTGAATCTCTACTAATATAGGCTTACTAAAATCAAAATAAATTAGGACTTTTTTATGATTGTAATGTGGGATAAGTGACGGGTATGATATATTTTAGGGATAATGGTTCACCCTCCTAAGCACTTTAACACATCACTAGATAACTTAAGCGCAAATTCTTCAATCCACTTCAATTTCACAAATAAAATCACACCCCAAAAATATTTTCTTTTTCTTTAAGCACTATTGTCATTTACACTCCACTAGCAAAAACAAGATATTTATTCGTCTACATTTTTTTTTTCTTGTTTTTTCTCCTTTTTTCAACTACTTTTTCCTCTTTTGCAATTTCCACTAGTAGCATATTCTTTTACAAAATAAATGCACATTTCTTCCTTTCATTGGTTCCACTCAAAAGCCACCCCACACTTAATCCTTTCTTACTTCTTTTAGCGCTCATTTCACAATTAAAGTGCTTTAAGAGGTAAAAGGATCAAAATAATATCAATTAAGAACAAAAAGTGTATAGGCTTGTAATGTGGGTGCCAAATAAAAGTCTCTAGGCTCAAAAGGGTTAACTAGGGATAAATTTTATTTATGGTAAGCAATAAGCTCAAAAAGATTTCGCCTCAACTCACATACCGGGCAAGTTCTAGACACAAGTACAGTACATAGACTACACAAAAAGCTCACCACACATGGCACATGACTCACTAAGGATAGTCCTATTTCGACTCTCAACTAATGCAAGTATTCACAAAGCCACGAGATATTAAGCATTAAGCACAAAGTGAACATAAGTCAAGAAAATGAGACATAGGCGTCAATAACATGCTATCCAGTCTGTACACGCATCATAGACAATTTCAAAACATAGGAAGATACTACACATGCCAAAGCCTAAATATGCTACTATCAAAAAAGTCAAGGCCACCTAAGAATCTCACCTTTCTTCCATTTATTCCCTAAAGTCCTACTCTTAAAAATTAAAAAGAAATCTATTATCCGGCTCAAGCTATATACCATGGAAAAGAACCGAGGCACAAAGAAAAACCGCGGGGGATTATTGCTATCTAGAAAATCAAAGGACATGTTTTTGTGTTTTTTGTTTGATCTCAATATTCTATTTTTAATTTTCTGTTTTTTGATTTTTTTGATGTTAAACTAAGCTACTAAAACTACTACTACTATACTACACCATTAATTCTACTACATATGCAATTAAAAATAAGAAGTTAGCTAACAATAAAAAGATAAGAGACTAATAATATACTAATATAATACTATACAAATCACAAAGAATCTTTCACCCCACTCTTAAAAGAGTACAGTATCCCCAATGCACAAATAAAGCAAAAATAACAAGTATGGATAAGAAACTCCCTGAAAGGCCAAAGGTCGAAGCAATAGCAGCTCACGGGGTACTCAGATTTCTTTCAAAGATGGTCCTTTTTGCGGGTATCTCACACTAGTTTCAACCATCTGGCTCGCTTTTGCACACTTCCAGTGACTTTTTCTTTTATGCTCATAGTCCTACAAAACGAAAACAAATACTAAAAAAATAATATAATAAAAAATAAAATAAACCAAAAATAAAAAAAATAAAAGAAAGCAGTAAAGTTGGGTTACCTCCCAACAAGCGCCTAATTTAATGTCGCGGCCCGATGTGAACCATTTTTTCCTCCACCTTGAACTTATGAATTGAACTCCTAATTTGTCTTCAAGTTTTCTGCTATGCTCTTTTGGTTGGGCTACAATAATAACCAGACCAAGTAATAAATTTTTCACTCTACACTTCTCGGCCTTTAAGTGATGAATGTAATTTTTACTTTTTGGCACAAAAAATTCAAGAATATAGGCACTCTCATCCTCACCCTTTGACTCCCCCATAGGCTCAGATGGCTCGGTTACTATCTTACTATCTAAGCACAATTTGGAAAAATGATTGGAATGAGGTTTAATGCGCCCTAACTCATGAATTTTACTACTATTTACATCCCCATATTTACATATACTAGAATCTGCAAAAGTTATGTTATCTACTCTCTCACAAGACTCTAGAGGTGTTTAACGGGTGGGCTGGGACGGGCTGTACACAAAAAAAATTAGCCCGTCCGTTTAACGTTCCGGGCTGAATTAGCGGGTTGTTAGCGGGTTGTACTTTTTCGGATTTCTTTTTGTCCGTCCGGGTTCGGGCTTAGCGGGCTGGGCCGGGCTGGGCTATTTTTTTTTTAAAGTAAATTTTATTTTTCTTATTCAATGTTATTGATACGTAAGTGTTTGCAAAATTTTAAGGCTTAGAATTAAACTTTGAAGTTTAAAGTTTTAAATTTGAAATTTGAAATTTAAAATTTTAAAATTGAAATTTGAAAGTAAGTGGCTACAAAAAATTATTCAATAAGACCAATAGGCAATATGTAAGGATCAAGCTCTGAAGGCTTTCATTTGATATTTTTATTGAATAATATATAATACTTCAAATTAAGTTGCAAGTTCTTTTTTGATTTTTTTATTTTTGAACTTGCAAATTAAAAGTTTACAACAATTATAAAAAATAAGAAATAATACATCACATGCTTTGCATCGTTTTTGTAAGTTCATCCATGGCAACATGAGGTTCTTTGAATTTGACCGTTGGCAACGGTCCAGAAAATAAAAAATAAAAAAATTGTAATGGATACCGGGTTGAACCGGGCTGTAGCACGTTAAAAACCCGTTAACGGGTTAGCGGGCTTAGCGGGTTCCGGTGCACCGGTATCAAAAAACTGTTCGTTTGAAACCCGCTCCCTGCCCAACCCGTCCCAGCTCGCCCCCAATGCTATAGTACCGGGCTGAGCGGGGCTGACCCGAGTTGTAAACGGGTCAGCCCGGCCCGATCAACATGTATACAAGACTCTAGAGCACCCTTCTCAACATTGGCACCATCAAGGAAAATATGATCTAATGATTGGTATTCTCGTTTTAGCTTCTCAATTTTGGTCTAGAAGATTGTTTTCCAGCTTCACACAACTCATCATTAAATTGTTAGGCATTACACGCATCAACCTTTGCACTCAAATCTGCATCCAAGTTGCGCACAACCTAGCCAAACCTGTCAATTTCTTGTGCAGGATCAACTCTCTCCTTCGATCAATCATTCACCGACGTGTTAGAAGACAACGTCGTTCCGCATATTCCCTTAATCGAGAATATCCATCCCAATACCAATCCTTACTCTCATATTCAAATTCAGATATCCAAGAGGTTAGGCCATGACAAGCCCAAAAATACGGGCCATAAAAGTCTTTCGTCAACCAAGCGTCTTCATCAATAACCTTACCTCCGTATATATCATCCCCAGATGTCATGCTGAGAGAACTACAAACACACTAAGAGAAAAATCAAATAGTTATAAAAATAAAAATATTTACAAAAAAAAGAAACTTGTAAAGATAAAAGTAAAAGTCTAATCTAGAAAAACAACTAATTCTAAGTCCCCGGTAACGGCGCCAAAAACTTGTTGCGACCAAACACACACGCAAGTATACGCGGTCGTCAAGTAATAAAGTGATAAGATAGAGTGTCGAACCCACGGGGATTTGTTATCAATTATTAACTAGATCAGACTATCCTAATTATCTAAAAGAATTAAACCCAAAAGTAGTGATGCTAAAGTAATTAAACTAAAAAATAAATAAATAATAAACTCTAAACAAAAGAAAAGCAGATTTTTATGTTATCAATATGATGAAAATGATCTAGGGTCATGGGCTATCTATTAATCCTATTGTATTCTTCAATTGAATTGACTAATTAATTTATCTGATTTATTGGTTGATGGGGGTCAATATTGCTCATAAGAATATGTCGATCTCTTACTCGCCTATTCAATCTACCCCAATCTAATGACCTGGCCTGCCTTTTTGAGAATTAGCATTCCGCTCGGTAGCTTAAGGTCTCGAGCAGCTTCGTATTGTGTATCATGACTTGCATGAGTGACCGGGTTCGATTTACGGATGATTTGGGATTGATTTAGAAGAATGATTCTTGTTTTAGATGCTTAAGTGGCAAGAGTTGACCGAAGTTTGAATTTTGTGTAGACGACTCCAGAATATTATTTTGTTGATTCCAATAGTTTTGTATGGTAATTTTTGAGTTAGGCGTATGTCCGGACTTGGGTTTGGAGGTCCGTAGATTGATCTGATGCATTTTGGCGAAAGTTAAAAAGTTGAAGGTCTGGAAGGTTGAGAGGTTTGACTTGGAGTTGACTTTATTGATATCGGGTTCAGATTTCAATCCCTAGAGTTGGTATAGCTCCGTTGTGTCATTTGGGACTTGCATGCAAAATTTGACGTCATTCCGAGTTGATTTGATATAATTCGGCGCGAATTGTAGAAGTTGAAAGTTCATAAGTTCATTAAGTTTGATTTGAGGTGTGATTCGTAGTTTTGATATTGTTTGATGTGATTTGAGGCCTCGATCAGGTCCGCATTTTGTTTTGGGACTTATTGGTATGTTCAGACGGAGTCTCGAGGGGCTCGGGTGAGTTTCAGATATGTTTGGGTTGTGTTGCACTTGTTTTTTATGTTTCGACGTCGTTTTTTCAAGCATAAATGGTACCATATTAATAAAATGAGATCCAATTTCTATTTTGATTGAAACATTAGATCCGTATCGTAATTATGGAGCCATAGCATAAAGAATCGTCGAATTTGGACATCGTATGTGGGGGTTATGCTCATTTTAGTATCAGAGAAAAGAGCTAATACTGGTGCTTCGCATATGCGAAGTTGGGTCCGCATATGCGACCCCGCATGTGCGAAATATGATTTGCAAAAGCGGAAATGACAGCTGGAAATGCGCAGGTACGGTTTTTTAGGCACAAAAGCAGAAATGCTTGAGTTCTAGAGCTCCGATTGAGGTGATTTCCGCGGCATTCTTCTCGTATTTTCATGGGGGTCAGTATATAATCTCATTTGTTTTGTATTTTAACATTATTCCAGTAGTTAATTTGTGAATTAATCCATATTTGGAGAATTGGTTTTTTTTTTTATCAAAACCTTTTATAAAGAGAATAATTAGGTTTTGAACATCGATTCAGAGTCAGAATTGGATGAAATTAGTATGGTTGCACTCGTAATTGAATGGATTATCGGAATTTTGGGTTTTATCGGGTTCCGAAGTGTGGTACCAAGGTTGACTTTTTGGTTTTGACCTTTTAGTTTTCATTAAAGATCGAAACTTTATTATCCAGAATTATTTCCTATGGTTGATATTAAGTTATTTTGGCTAGATTTGAGCCGTCCAGAGGTTGTTTCACACGAGAAGGTCATTTTAGAGTATCAGTTTAGCTTCTTCGAGGTAAGTATTATGCCTACCCCTTAGGATTGGAGTTGTTTGTGCTATTTGTGTTATGTGAAAGCCGTGTACGCGAGGTGACGAGTGCGTACTCGGGCTTATATGTGAAAATTGACTAGTTTAGACTCTTAGGCTTCTTTCATGTATTTATTTGAAATTGTTAGCGCATATTGTATCCTTTTATTTGTCATGTTTACTTTCACATGCTTTATTTGAAGTTGTTGTTACATGTCATATCCTTTACTTGTCAAGTTTACTCTTATATGCTTTGTTTGAAGTTGTTAACTCTTTTATCATTATGTGACTTCCTTTATTACTGAGTTACTCTTAATTGAAATTGTTGTTACATGATATCCTTTTGTTGCTGAGTTATTCTCATGCATTTAGATGTAGTTGCTAGTTCGTGCCATCTCTTTCGTTGTTAGCCTATTCCATACACTAGGATCCGAGTTTGCCATTTCGTGGAAGCACCTTCATTATCGAGTTTATCCTTACGAAATTAATTGGAGTTGAAATTATTGAAAGTCATTATTCTATTTTAATTGAATTTGTGTTTAAATGGGGTGTTGTTCATAGTTGAGTTACTTTCTCGTTCATTTTGTTGTTATTGAAATTCTATACGCATCGTGTTTGAGCCGTGGGCTATTTCTTGTGTAAATATTGATATTGTTTGTTCTTTTGGAAAGGTGGTGGCCTATGGGCACTTGTGGTACGAGTTGATGTGTCGTGTTGTTGCGATCTTAGCATATGTGAATTGTTGTGTGGATTGGTTGTTGTTATGTGGAGCATAAGGGTGGCATCTCACTGTTGTTATGTGGGGCATAAGAGTGGCATCTTACTGTTGTTGATTGTGCCGAGTGATACAGGTTGCTATTGTGTTATTGTTCGGGCAGAGCGATAAGGGTGACTATTATGCGGAGTGATACGGGTGGCTATCAGAGTGATACATGTGGCTAATGATATTGTCAGGGCGGAATGATACATGTGGCTATCAGATAGATAATGGCGGCAATGTCAGGGATGATGTGTGATGGCGTGGGGGCATTATGTTGATGATATTCGTGTGATGGTGCGATTTCCTTGTGTATGTTATACACCTTACGTGACTTGTTATGTTGCTTCAATGAGCTACTCGATGTCTTTGATATTACTTGCTGACTTGGACTGTAATAGTACACTCGCACAAACATACATCGTAGCATTCCACTTATACTAGTTCAGGAGTATGAAACTTGATATTTATTGATCATACCCATGTATTCTTGTATTATCTACTTTTATTGTGATATTGGGCCTGTGACCATACCGGGGTGATTGTGATTGTGAGCCTGTGATCATGCCGGGCGGATTGAGTTATTGACACGTGAGTTGTCCGTGCGGTAATGATTAGAAATGTGGGCACAAGGTGCCGTGAGCATATGAATATGGTTTGAGACTCCTGACTTGTGATTATGAGATGAGGTATCTCAGAGTAATTCATTGTGAGACTTGTGTTAGAACGGTTTGATTAGTTGATTGTCATTTGTTCCCTTATATGTTCTCACTGGTACTTTAACGGTGTTCTTATTATTTTACTGTTTATATCATATGTTAATTCTTGTTGCCATTTACTGATTTCGGCTTTCATTTTTAGCTTTATACTTATATACTCACATGATATTTTGACTAGTAGGTGTCTTGACTTGTACCTCGTCACTATTTCACCAAGGTTAGTCTTGATACTTGTTGGGTACCAACCGTGGTGTACTCATACTACACTTCTGCATTCTTTTATTGCAGATCCAGGTATTGGTGATATCGGACTCAGGCAGAGTAAGCTTATCGGTCGCGAGGATTCAAGGTAGAGCTGTTTGGTCCTCGCAGTCCCTCGAAGTCCTTTTCTTTTATTGTACTGTCAACTTGATATCCGAACATTATTGTATTTTAATTTTTGATATCTTTTCATGTATTCAGCTAGAGTTCGCGACTCTGCATTACCTAATTTTGGGAGGTTGTAGTGATTATTGCCGCGTAGTCTTATTTCACATTTATTTGGTATTTTTATATTAAACTTTGTTTTAAATTATCATTATTAAACTGGCTTAATTGTTATAAGTATTTGGCTTACTTAGTCTTAAAGACTAGGTGCCACCACGACGCCTGTGGTGGAATTTTGGGTCGTGACACCCAACACCTATATGTCTATAGAGTTAGAATGTCACGACCCCAAACTGGAGGGCCTTGGCAGGTAATCGGGCCATACTTGCCGAGCACCGACGTACATTTGATCTAACCTTTCTTATTATATGTAAGGTCAAACGAGGTCAATATAAATGGTAGACATGAATAATAAATAGCCAACAATGACAGATAACGACATAAGCACATATAACATGGGACGACAAGGCTATCGTAATGCTATATACAACAAAACCGGCCGACAAGGCTATCCAAAACTATACATGAGACAACACCTGTCTATGAGCCTCTAAAGAAACATAAGTGCAGGAAAATTATCGGAACATGACCCTGGCATACCCATAATGTCTATAACAAAAATGCATACCAAGACCACGGTAAGTCTGGAGAAGGGATCTCGCCAATAACCGCTGAACTGGGCATCCTACTGTGGTGGGGGAGCTTCGTCTACTTGTCTATCAGGACCTGCAGCACGACATGTAGCGTCCACAAATAAACGGGATGTCAATACGAATAAAGTACTGAGTATGTAAGGCAAGAAGCATAAATAAGAATAGTAATGTAAAGAGGGATAGGGAATATATAACCTGTAACATCTGAGTGCCTATGATGGCGACTGATATGAAATGCATGATATATATATATATATATATAAGAGCATATACCTTTAAAAACGTATGCCTCTGTGGGTAAAATCATCATCATATCATACCCGGCCTCGAAGAGGACTCGGTAAAAACGTACCCGGCCATCATAAGGCTCGGTAGAATCGTACCTGGCCACGTGGAGCTCGGTAAAACCCAACTGATCAATGGTTGCACAATAGGTGCTGTACCCGGCTGACTATAGCACGGCTCGGTAGAGTAAAATAGGTACATATATATATAATACATGCTGGACTCATGAAATTACATTCTAAACTTTTCCAAGGGTCATAAGGCCCGTAACCTCCGTATACGTTATTAGAGCTAACTCGTCATCATGAATTTTATAGGAATCAAGGAATAATAATAGCATTTGATACATAAGAATAAGAGAAGCAACATCAATATCAATCTTTCTATAAGAAGGGAAACAATGTAAGTACTGCTAGCTTCTATGAGTGGAGTATCTTTGGAAACTCCTTCGTTTACGTTACGTACAATCGGAGTCGTGCAAAAGAAAGAAAGGGATAGCCTCACATACCTTGTATATACTGCCCAACCTCAAGTTGTGCAAAGGTCACGACTCCTTAGTCTACAATAAGAGAAATGATACTATCGTTATCGTTTAAGCGTCGTAACTATTATATGTCGACCACGACCTATTTTATAATAAAACGGGTAGCACCTCCCATGTTTATATGATTTTCCACAAGTTATAACAGCAAACAACAACCAATATGCGCTTGTATATGATAGCTTTATACACTTTCTTCTTTCAAATTTACGAAGCATAATAATAATAACACAACCACAACATCAACTAAAAACTATAGCTATACCGACACTATCGTCAAGCAATCAAAGAGCGACAAGCTCTCGAGACTCTATACAATGGTGTACTCCACACCCGGCCTCCTTTTAACAACATCCAAGCTCTACACGAGCTGCCACACCACCACCAATCTCCATACCATAAGAAAAGAGCCCATAACTTATTTATACAATTACTATGACTTGAACTCACGACTTCCGATCACCGTCTCGTGAGTTCTCAATAATTATATGCCTTAAAATAAAACTTACCTTAACTGGATGTATGAAAATATGGAGTAGCTGTACGTAGAAGAAAACTTTGTGCACTTCACTGTTTTAGGGAAAAAAAAAAGAACGGGCAAGATGGAGTTTCTCCCATATAGTTGCTGGAGTGTAAATATATGTATCTAACGATTCCCTCATTTCCCAAATGATAATGTGTCTTAAATGCTATGTTTATAGAGGATATGGTTGGCTGAAATACATCCCATCACCAACTGTTGCAAAAGTCTATTTCTTAGTGAAAAAGAACTCAAAGTATTTTGAATATATTGAAATGATTTGTCCTTTACCAAGACTCCACTAACTTTCAAATTGAGTAAAATATCATCACATGCCACGTAGTACTAGGAACTCTTTTAAACAGATTACTATATCTACTTTGATAAAAATAAAATACTTATTCCATAAAAGTTAATACTTATCTAATAAAAATATGTGGCTAATGTTATTTACAAACTTATCTATTAATTGGTAATTATAATACATGGTAACAAAATAAATATGTTAATATTTTATAAAGGTTAGGACATTGATAAAAAAAATTATGTCCTATCAAATTCTATTTTTTCCCAACATAATATCAAAATACAAAATTTTCTTCTATAAGTTTTTAAAACAATAAAAAGATAACTTTCTCGCTTTATGAGAAAATATTTTCTATTTTTATAATAAAAGAAATCTCATTTATAAACTTCCTCATATCATGTACTTAATTTAATGCACATCCGAAAAGTAAAAATAACAATAACTACATAAAAACAAACATATCAAATCTTTACTAAAAGATTATCAAACTTACGGGGTCTTTGTTAACACTGTCATAAATCCCTTTGTAACCACATGAGTAACCTTAATCCCTTCAAGCTTATATGGATTTACTACGACATATCCTAACGCCCAGGTGCAGTATGTTACATAGAATCAACAAGAATGCATTCATAATTTGCGTATAATAACCAAGAAAGGCAATTAGCATATGTCTATCCTAACCGCGAATCTATTTTCCGATGTCGGGGTTTAAGAACTTGCTCTACTCAATCGTATATGTAATCTAGAATTTTCACTTTCGAGTTCAGTTCTAGATCCGTAGATAGCATTTAATTGGTGATCAAACAATCAAATAATTAAGCGCTGGATTGAATAAATAAACCAATACGATAAACTAAGAAATCAAAATCAATATTCGAATAACAATATTCATGGAAGAACCACAACCCTAGAACGTGAAGTTTAGCTCCACATAGACATGGTAGCCAA
Source organism: Nicotiana otophora (assembly GCA_000715115.1). Classification (NCBI taxonomy): domain Eukaryota; kingdom Viridiplantae; phylum Streptophyta; class Magnoliopsida; order Solanales; family Solanaceae; genus Nicotiana; species Nicotiana otophora. The sequence continues at coordinate 15,560 of AWOL01S0010676.1, read as the reverse complement.
ACAATAAATTATACAAAGAAACATAAAAATTACTAAGTTTGGTGGAGGAAAGATGAAACCCGGCATCCACGGCGGCTCCGTGCTCTCACTTGGGCAAAAGTTTTTCCCAAAAACGTTCTCGCTCTCCAAAATAGGTTTAGGACCCCTTTCATATGACCTGGGACCATATAGGATTAAAATAATCTTGTCCCAAACGAAATAGGAAAAAGACCCCGCGACACAGCGTCCAGACCAGCGCCTCGCGCAGGAGGCAAAATGTTTTCCACGTTCAATCCTTGCTTAATGTATTTCTATTTTTGCTTGTCTTACACTTGGGGGGACAAACACCAAAGGGCGTCCCCCCTTTGTCTCCCTCCTTTTAATTGTTTATTTTCCTTTTTTTTCTTCTGTATTTTATTTAATTTTGCTCCAAATCTCTTTATTTTCACACTGTTTTATTCCTACACAGTTAAAATATAATATTAAAAATAAAATAATATAATTGATACTCAAAAGATGATTAAAAGTATTAGAATGTGAGACAACAATAGTTAATTATATACATTCTTTTTAGCCGAACATCATTTCCTTTTAAAACAAGCCTCCAAATCACCCGAATCTAGTCAAATATTACCCGAATAAGTCAAAACAAGCTTTTGAAACTATCCTAATATAAAAAAGGTTTAATTTTTATCATATTTGGAAAAGTCAACAAAAAATCAATCCGAGCCCGAGATAATTTAAGTGGTAACCTTCTGCCTTTGTCATTACCATCGGAAAATCCCTCCCTTTGGATATTAATATTCATTCATGTCACATGAATAATAGTCATAGAGGAAAAATAAAATTATCTCGATATCAGTAACAATGTCGAAACGCGTAACTGTAGATAAAGAAGAAGCTAAGCTTCTCACAGTATTTCACTTGTCTTCTTCAATCAAGACTTTCTTATGAGTTTTCCAAAAATATTCCATCGACAATGATGGCTAAAAGTCATTTTGGAACCCCTCTTTGTTCACCCGTAGGTGCCGCCTACTAAAACCCCAAAATGCTTCCAAATACCCTTCCTCCTTCCTTTTAGTGCAGCGTACCCAAATATTTTCTTCTCTTGTTCCAAAAGCCAAGAAACCAAAATTCCCTTAACTCTTATTTCCCTAGGTCATTTAACGTGCCACAAAAGAGAATAGTCTTGGCCACTTGTTTCAAGTTAATTAATAATATAGCTACCATAATAACTTTGCAATTGGCCTAGTCATTTTACTTTTTAATTGTCTTCCAAAAATATAAATTAATTATTCATCAAATATTGTGTAACTTTGGTCCATTAGCCACTTAGGTATTCTTTATTCCATACTTACTTCATATCCCTCAATAAATAAACATTAGATTCTTATGTACATAAATACATATTTTATTGAGATAAGAAATTCCAATTAAGATAATAACTCAAGAGTTCACTTTCAAAAATACCGGGTTGTTACAGATTTTTTATCCCTAAGTCTGAATTCTTGATTTTCTATTCTCTTACAGATGGTGAGTACACGATCGTCAGGTGTAGCTGAGCAGGAGCCGGTACCCCAGGCCAGGGCTGTGAGAGGCCGGGGTCTAGGAAGAGGTAGGGGCGGATCATGCACCGCAACTACAACCCCTGCTCGTGCATCTGTTGTTGAGCCACATGTAGCTCCTGTTGAGCAGGTCCATGATTATGTGGAGCTGGAACTACCAGCTCAGGTTCCCAAGGCTTATTTGTTTCGCCAGCTATTCATGATGCCTTGGTTCGCATGGTTGGTTTGTTCGAGAGTTTGGTTCAGGCAGGGACATTTTCTACCGTTCTAGCTACTTCCCGGAAGGGGGCGGAGTGCAGACTCCAGCTACCCGTACCCTAGAGCAGGTGGCCCATGGTTATCAGAATCCTGTAGTGTTACAGGTAGGGGGAATTCAGCCTATTACTGCCGCGCAACCTGAGGATAGGCCCGTGATGTCAGATGATGAGCTGAAGAAGTTAGATAAGTTCACCAAGTTGCATCCTCCTCACTTCAGAGGTATACCTTCAGAGGATGCTCAGGGATTCTTAGATCGTTGCCAGATATTCTGCGTAATTTGGGACTAGTTGAGTCTAATGGAGTTGACTTCACCGCCTTCGAGATGGGGGTCCGACCAAGAGGTGGTGGCAGGTTTTTGAGATGGGTCGACCAGCAGGATCACCTCATCTTATATGGGCTCAGTTCTCCAGAGTCTTCTTAGAGTATTTTGTGCCACACACCAGGAGAGATGAGCTGAAAAGGCAGTTTGAGTACCTATTGTAGGGTCATATGCCAGTTACTGAGTACGAGATGAGGTCTCATCATGATATTGCTTTGATTCCCACTCGGGAGGAGAGAGTGAGGAGATTTATTGAGGGTTTTCACCCTATTATTCGCCTTGTTATGGCTAGAGAGACCGAGACCAAGACTCCATTTCATCAGGTGATTCAGATAGTGCGTCGTGTGGAGCACATCCGTATCGAGACAAGAGAGATGATGCTAGGTAGGGACAGGAGGTCCCGATATTCAGGTAGCTTTAGTGGTGACTCGTCTTGATGCCGAGGTCGATTTGTGAGAGGCCAGTCTAGCATACTAGTTTATCATTCACCACTAGTCAACCGAGGAGCTTCAGTGCGGTCTTCATTCCGTGCACTCCTAGTTGAGAGCTCTTACCGCACTCTATCAATTCAGGGTTCGTCGATACCGGGTTCTTCTATAGGCTATTCTAGTTCACGTGCTCCGACTCAGGCCCCGCAGTCATTTCAAGTCAGAGGTTGATGTGAGTGTAGGGAGTTGGTGCATGTCATGAAGTAGCGCCCCCGTCTTCGCAGAGGTCCAGTGCAGTTGGAAGGTCAGACTATGATTCCTGTACCAGTTGCTACACCACCTACTCAGCGTGCTCGGGGTGGAGGTCATTCGGGACATGGTCATCCTAGAGGGGGAGCTTAGGCTAGTGGAGGTCAGGCATGATGCTTTTTGTTCCAAGGGAGGACCGAGGTCGTTGCTTCTGATACAGTGATTACATGTATTATTTCTCTGTGCCACAAGGATGCTTCAATATTGTTTGATCCTGGTTTCACTATTCATATGTGTCAACTTTGCTTGGATATGCCTCGTGTTTCTGCCGATGCTCATGTGCATGTGTCTACACCTATTGGTGATTCTATTGTGATGGATCGACTTTATCGGTCATGTGTGGTCACTATTTGTGATTTTGAGATGAGGGCGGACTTCCTATTGTGAACCTAGTCTGTTCCTAGGAATGCCTCAAGTGTTGGTTTTACCTTCAGGATCGAGGTCATACACGGTATATTGTGATACTTCGATGGGTTGGCATTGAGTGTGTGTTGATGCAAGACGGTAGGGTGGTTGCCTATGCATCGCGCTAATTGAAGCCCCATGAGAAGAACTACATACTTCATGATTTTGAATTAGCAGCTATTGTACACACACTCAAGATTTGGAGGCATTACTTATATAGCATGTCTTGTGAGATGTATACGGATCATCAGAGCCTCAAGCAGCTTTTAAATAGAAAGATTTGAATTTGAGGCAGCGAAAATGGTTGGAGCCATTAAAGGATTAAGATATCACCATTTTTATCATCCAGAGAAGGCCAATGTGGTATCGGACACCTTGAGTAGAAAGGCAAAGAGCATGGGGAGTTTAGAATTTATTCCAGTTGGGGAGAGGCCTTTGTCTATTGTAATACCCCGAAAAATTTCAAAGTACTTAAGTGTAAAGCCCGATAAAATTTGCAAAGAAAATAATGTTTCATAGTGCCGGACTAGGCTTATGTGTTTGAGGATTGTAGAACGCGGCTCGGACCTTTTGGGTTGAACAATACACAGGAAAGTAAAGGAAATATTGTTTTCCGGAAAAGTGCGTGGTCCATTATGCGACCGCATAATCACTCTGCAGACCGCATAATGGCCGCAGAAGTGAGCAGGAGAGGGCTATTCTTGGCTATTTTGTAACCAATTATGTGACCGATATGCGGTCCGCATAACCATTATGCGGTCGCAAATGCGACTGCAGAACCTGTTCCGGAGCTTCATTTTTGGGTTTTTAAAACCCTACCCTACTTCGTTAAATACACGTTTTGGGCCATTTTTGAGAGATAATCTGACATTTTAGAGTGAGAGAGGGTGCCCTAGAGTGAGAAGGTGTTCTCCAGTATTGTTCCTTCAATTCTTGCCCAAGTTTTAGAAGATTAAAGAAGGGAAACTCACTAGGTCTTCATCCTAGAGGTAAGATTCTACACCCTAACCCTCAATTTCGAATTTTATGTAGAAATAAATAATAAGCAAGATAATATCTGGGCAAGAGGATTTGGTTATTTTACATGCATGTGTTACCAAAGGATGTAGGAAGATTGTTGAGCTAAAAATGGTAAAGATTGAGTTGTGGGATGATGGAATCCTCCATAAAAAAGGGCCTTGAAACCTTAATGCACACCTAGTGTTTGATAAAATGCTCAAATGAGCTAGAACCATATTCATCTTCCTAATTGTAGTTCAATTTGTTATATTTCTAAAATAGATTGAAGTTGCTAAGAATTCTGGAATATTTTAAAGTTTAAGGAAGCTCAGTTGAGGTATGTTGGCTAAACTCTTCTTTAAGAATTGGAAATCCTCATTATCCTTGTAAGTACCGAGATGTTGATTATAAATCAAGTATTCCGATAAGTTTTGTGATGAAGATATATGTTCAATTCGTATTTCAAATGCTCTTATTATATTGCATTATAAATTGAGGATGTGTCCCAAACTATGGATTACGTATACACATGTTATAATTTCTAGTCGTGATTTATGTGAAAAATTATTATTCCAAGTTGTGTAGAGATTGCAATTGTGATACATCTCACCCCGCATAGTTTGGGGTGAGGCGGCATGATCGCTTTGTGTGGGGATTATGGTATAGAGATTGTGATTGTGACACACCTCCACTCGCATATATATTGGGGTGAGGCGGCATGACCGCTTTGTGTAGGGATTATGATATTGTGGGACTGCACCTCCACCCGCTTACATTGGGGTGAGGCGGTACGACCGCTTTGTGTATGGTTTTGGTATTGTTGTGGCACCACCACCCGCATACATTGGGGTGAGGCGGCATAGCCGCTTTGTGTTGGTATTAGTATCGTTGATGCATTTCCACCCGCATACATTGGGGTGAGGCGGTAGGGCCGCTTGATTAGAGTTGTGGTATTGCATATACACCTCCACCTGCATACATCGGGTGAGGCAGCGGGGCCGCTTGTGTGAAGATGGTTATAGAGGACCTCATCTTAAATCCTATAAATGTTGTTGTTAGCTTTAAATAAGCATGCTAAGGTTGAGACAGTTATATATATTATTCTTTTGCCGCATTGGTTCATCATAATTATCTTGTATTCCTAAGTTCTTAAATTGGTGTTTAGTTTTCATACTAGTACTATTCGACGGTACTAACGTCCCCTTTGCCGGGGGCGCTGCATCTTTAAATGGATGCAGGTGGTTCCACAGTAGGAGACATTGATCAGTGATAGCAATACACCTTCTTCCCAGCTGACTTGGTGAGCCCTACTTCATTCCGGGTTCATGTATCTTTTGTTCTTTATGTATTATGGTTGAGGTATAGCCGGGGCCTTGTTGCCAGCATTATCATTGTACTCTTCTTTATCTATAGAGGTTCCGTAGACATAGTGTGGGTTGTGTATTGGTACTGGGAAAGACAAACTATGCTATGTAGTGGTTGTATTACTTGTCCATTTGAGACTTTAAAAATGGTGAAACTTATGGTAAGAAATTGGTAACTGCAGACACGACCACTTTATTATTTAATTAGGGAAAACATTTATTCTCCTTATTCATGGATGCATTTGGGTAGAAGGAATCTAACAGACTTGCTAGGTCGGGTTCACTCAGTTGAGCGTCGGTCGCGCTCCACGGTTTTGGGGCGTGACATCTATGGATGTTTAGGCTTTGGCCAACAGATTCGTGAGATTCAATATATAGGAGCCTAGCAGGGTTCTTTTTGCATTGTATCCTAGTCATTTTTTTTGAGCGCATCAAGGCTCGTTAGTATTATGATCCTCATTTGCTTGTCCTTAATGACACGGTGCAATGAGGTGGTGCTAAGGAAGTGACTATTGGTAATGATGGTGTATTGCAGCTTTAGGGCCGGATTTGTGTTCCTAATATTGATGGGTTGAGAGAGTTGATCCGTGAGGAGGCTCATATTCGTGATATTCCATTCATCTGGGTGCTACAAAGATGTACCGTGATTTGAAGCAGCATTATTGGTGGAGGAAGATAAAGAAAGGCATTGTTAGATATGTTGCTCGATGCTTGAATTGTTAGCAGGTTAAATATCAGCATCAGAAACTTGGTGGAGTTGCTTCAGAGGATTGAGATACCGAAGTGAAAGTGGGAGCGCATCTATGGACTTTGTGGTAGGTTTGCCATTGACATTGAGGAGATTTGATGCAGTTTGGATCATTGTGGATAGACTGACCAAGTTTGGACATTTCATTCCAGTCATGACTTCCCAAACTTCGGAGCAGTTAGCTAAGATCTACATCCGGGAGATTGTTCACTTACATGGTGTACCTGTTTCTATCATCTTAGATCAAGGTACTCAGTTTACTTCACATTTCTAGAGAGCAGTTCAATGTGAGTTGGGCACAGAGGTTGAGTTGAGTGCCGAATTTCACCCTCAAATAGATGGGCAGTCTTAGCAGACCATTCAAATTTTGGAGGATATGTTGAGGGCATGTCATAGATTTCGGAGCCAATGGGATCACATTCTACCTTTATCAGAGTTTGCGTATGACAAAAACTACTAGTTGGGTATTTAGATGGCTCCGTATGATGACTTATAGGAGAGGCAATGTTGATCTCCGGTTAGTTGGTTTGAGCGGGGTGAGGCTAGGCTGTTAGGCACAAATTTGGTTCGTGATACTTTGGAGAGGTGAAATTGATTTGGGAGCAACTTCGTACAACGCAGTCCAGGCAAAAGAGATTATGCTGATAGGAAGGCTAGTAATGTGGCATTCATGGTGGGTGAGAGGGTTCTTATTCGAGTTTCGTCTATGAAGGGTGTGATGAGATTCGGGAAGAAGGGCAGGTTGAGCCTTTAGTATATTGGACCTTTCGAGGTGATGGAGAGAGTTCGTGTGGTGGCCTACAGACTTGCTTTGCCAACTTGCTTATCAGGAGTTCACTCTGTGTTTCATGTTTCCATGCTTTGGAAGTATTATGAGTATTCGTCATATGCGTTGGATTTCAGCTCAGTGTAGTTAGATATGGGTTGACTTATGACGAGGAGCTGGTGGCCATTTTTGATAGACAGGTTCGGAAGCGGAGGTCGAAGAATATTGCATCAGTAAAGGTTCAGTGGAGAGTTCAACTGGTCGAGGAGGCAACTTGGGAGACCTAGCATGATATGCGGAGCAGATATCCTCACCTTTTTGATATCCCATGTATGGTTCTAAACTCATTCGAGGACAAACATTTGTTTAAGAGGGGGAGAATGTAACGACCCGACCAGTCGTTTAGTATATTTGATCCCCGTTCCCCTATTTGATGCTTCCCGTATGTGCATTTATTGTTATTTTACTTGCAGGGATGCGTTGTTTGGTTTTAGAAAGGTTTTGGAGCTAATTGGAACACTTAGTTCCAAAGTTGGAAGCTTAAGTTATAAGAGTTGACCAAGGTTTGACTTTTGTGTAAACGACCTCGGATTCTTATTTTTAGGGTTCCAATAGGTTTGTATGGTGATTTTGTCCTTCGGCGTATTCCCAGAATTAAATTCGGAGGTTCCTAGGATGATTTGACTCTTTTAGCTGAAAGTTGGCAATTTGAAGGTTTAGAAAATTCATAAATTTGACCCTAGGTTGACTTTAATAAATTTCATAAGATTTGGTCAATATGTCCACAATGACCCAAACAACATCAAACTTCTTCAAAGTCCATGTTAATCCTACCACAAAGTCTATAGTAATGTACTCCCACTTTCACTCCGATATCACGAACCACTAAGTCAAACCACCTGGTTTCTGATGTTCATACTTCACATGCCGGAAAATTCGAACACCGTGAAACATTCCCAACAATGTATTTCTTCATCTTCCGCCACCAGTAATGTTTCTTCAAGTCACAATATATCTTTGTGACACCTGGATTAATATAATACCGCAAGCTGTGAGCCTCCTCAAGAATCACCTCTCTCAAACCATCAACATTCGGAATACAAATCCGACCCTGAAGCCACATCACACAATCATCTCCAATAACCACCTTCTTTGCACTACCTCTCTGCACTGTTTCCTTCAACACCAATAAATGAGGATTATCAAACTAACGAGCCTTGATTTTCTCCAACAAAAGCGACTGTGCCACAACACAAGAAAGAACCCTTCTAGGCTCCGAGATATCCAATCTTACAAATCTGTTAGCCAAGGCCTGAACATCCATAGCCAATGGCCTCTCTACTGCTGGTATAAACACCAAACTACCCATGCTCTCTATATTTCTACTCAAGGCATCAGCTACCATATTTGCCTTGCTTGGATGGTACAAAATAGTGATATCATAGTCTTTGAACAGCTCCAACCATCTTTGCTACCTCAAATTCAAATCCTTTTGCTTGGACAAATGCCGGAGACTCCGATGGTCACTGTCTGTCATGACCCAAACCGATGGGCCGTGACGAGTGCCCGAGTCCTACCTATCGAACACCCCTAAGCACACATCTAAGATGTAAACATGAAATAGGGGTAGGTCATGCATAACATCTGTCAATAAACTGCTGAATCATGTGAATAACATACGTGAGGAAACATGCCCAAAAGAAATATATACATATATATATATATATATATATATATACGGAATACGGTAAGGCGAGCCGACAAGGCTGCTATAGACAACTATATATCAGAATAGAAGCCGACAAGGCCACATACTATCAAAACTGTATAAAGGACGGAACTGGGCCCCGTCATACCCATATATGTATACAAAATATCGTACCAAAACCCGATAGCAGCTCCGGATCAAATAGAGCACACCAACTCTCGCTGAGCAAGGATTTTAAGAAGGGGGACCGTTAGCCTGTCTACCTGTACCTGCGGGCATGAAATGCAGCGCCCCAGGCAATAGAGGCGTCAGTACGAATAATATACCGAGTATGTAAGGCATAAAATCAGTATATAAAAGACATGAAGTAAAGGACTTAACCTGTGAGTCTAAATAACTCGGTGAATCATGAAATATTTATGAAGTCATGCATATGCGTATAAATGCCATATCATGCATAGGTATGTGCATACATACTGTCATCAAGCCTTTGAGGGAATCCCATCATATCATCTCGGCCTCAGTGGGAAAACTCATCAACGTATACCAGCTGAAAGGTTTAGCCTTAACATACCTTAACCTCCTTGAGTCCTTAGTAGCTTCCAAGCAATTCTTCAAACAACTCAACTCAGTCTGCCATAGCATAAGGAGATTCAAAATCGGTGCTGAGTAAAGACAGTCCGTAACTTAAGCTAGTAGCTCGTTTATGTAATTTTGGACCCCTGTAACAAGGTCCTTATCCAATACCATATACCAACAGCCCAACAACACCAATAAATCTACACAACAACAAGTGCACAAATGTCACACACAAAACTACTATTTAACACGACGAGCGGCAAGCTTAGATTGGAACTAAACCCCAACTCTTTTTCCCATATCCCATGTACTTGCAACACCAAAAATAGGTCCAGCATATAAACATATATATTGACATGATATTTCAACCTTATATCCATCATAAAAGTGACATGAAACAGCCCCACAAGATAAAACAACGACATAAACAACTTTTAGGTATTGTGTGGTTGCTTCTTCTCCTATTTACAACATCATCAATATACTCAAAAATATTTACAAGCATAACAACAATAAGAACATTATAACCAAGCTATTCCCCATGATTTCCAGCCATATGATGTCATATATACAACTCCAAAATAGTCTAATAAGAGACAATAATTTCTTATACAACTTCAAGTTCTATCTTATAATTCTTCATCCAAATAACTTAAACAACACATAGATAAGATAAATACCAAGAAATAGGGTGTTATACATATCTTAAATAATTTGGAAAAACTTGAACCAAAGCTTCCCTTAGCTTATAAGCACCCTTAATCGCATTACAACACCATAGAGACTCTCTTCTTCACTTAGGCTAACTTTTGAGGTTAGGTTTAGGTAAAACACCATTGGATTCGACTTGGAATCCTTGAGAACTGTTAGAGAGGTTTTGAGAGAGTTTGGGAACTGTCCTTGGTCGAAAATGACCAAAATTAAGCCGTCCAAGACCTTTAGAATGTTCAAGGGTCGTCCACCGCCTAAGTGGGTCCAATTGAGAGATGCTTGCACGGCCTCGCAAAAATGCGAATATCTCTCTACTCCGACGTCGTATCAATGAACGGTTTAATGCGTTAGAAACTAGACTCATAGATATGCAATTTAGTAGGTAGATAGTCCCCTAATTCCAAGTATATTGGGAGAAAAACTCAGCTACATTTGACCTCAGTTTCAACACATTTATGAATGCAACTTGTGATGACCTTTTCCAACTTTTGTTCCACAACTCGCTTGACTTCAAAACATAGCACACGGCTATCATACGACTAAAATAACTCATAACATAATATCCTTATAATGTTAAGAATCCTAGTCTCACCCCAAAAGTACATGTTATAACATTCCCAACTTGTCGAGTTTCGACGAAACTTATTTTCTTCAATTCGTTTAGCTTCTAAGCCTTCAAACCCTCTTGGTACTTGGTATTAATGATCTTAAATTTTTGTAACCTCCACATTATCATGATTAACTAACTTTGTGAACTTTTCAAATATGATTTCATTTTTGAGCTTACATCAATTGACTTATGACGTACTCTTACGTACGAAAACATTGGGTGTAACATCATTCCCCCCTTTGGAACATTCGTCCTCGAATGTTGACTGATGCGCTTATAAGTTTCATAACCTATAGCTCTTACAAATACTTTACTATTGTCCTTTATATCTAGTCAATTGTTCTGTGAATAAATCCATAGGCCAGGGCATTCTCACCTTTAAGCCTCTTTCTCACACCACGACTTGTGGTCAAAATTCTTCCAATCTCGTAACTATTGCTATCTTATGTCATGCATCATGTACGACTCTGTCCTTATATGTGCGCCTATGTAACTCTTCTCTCCTTTGTCCTCCAGCTTTTAGCCAATCTCTAGGCCTCACTTTGTGAACATATACAGTACTATGACAACCTGTCCCTCTAGGAATCTATAGGTGTACTGAAGTTCTTCGCTCGGTACTTGTCGAACTTACAACTATTTCTATATCTTGTTTCATAGCCTCGGTTAGCTATGCTTATGGCTTAACTATATCTAGGTAGCTTATACTATACCACAACACTTACTTTGATTTATTATTACCAAGGTTTGCTACCCAACTCCAGGTTACTCTCTCACTGCTTATCCTATATGTATAAATTTAAGTCCCTTAATGCTTCATCATTACAGTTCATCTTAAGAATGACAACCTAATCTCATCTTATACTTTGTAACTTTTATCCATCTATTATTAATTCACCTTAATGTTGATCTATAATCTACCACTGATAACTTGAAACCTCGTACGTAATACATTTTCACTAGGGCTCATGTCTCATCGGGAACATTTGTAGTTATTTGCCTAATCCATCTAGGAATGATACTAAACTTCAATAACCATATGTTATAGCATCTTAACGTGATTCATCTTATGGGGGTATTCCAATCCCATGTAATTCATGAAATGACTTCTCTTTGAATTATTACTCAATCGAAGGCCTAATTGTCATCTTCTTATCATTTATCACAATTACGCTCTCATTCTACTACCAGGGCAACATTCCGTCTTTTCTAAATGCCCCTAGTCTTAAACTCCTCTAAATTCATTCAAGCTATACTGAACTTTTTATAACTTACAGAAACCATCAGCTCTCTTGTTTTGATGGGTTTAATCCCGAGGACTTACTTATTCTCGTCACCTTCTCACTCACATTTTTTTATCCTTACTCTTGTCTACCTAAAACCTTGTCGCTCTACTGTACTTTAGCTTGCAACCTACACATATCTATTTATATTACTCGCAATCTTCCTTTAACTTTTTAGCACCATAGATTTTCTTATGTTATTCTGTAACTTCAAGCGAGACATCACATCATCTCTAACTCTTCTTTACTCTCTTAACTAGACATCTCGGTACTTGGAACCATAGGCTAGAAGATATGTCACTGACGACACCACTATCATTTGTGGATACTGAATCACGATGCTTCTAGCCCTCTATCTGAAGTATGGACTATTCATAACCTTCTGCACTTTAGTATCTCTACCTTTTTTACCTTTACCTTTCTTATCTTTAAATCTTGCATTGTATCTTCTGTCGCTTTCATAACCTTCCTTCCACATAGGTGGAATTCACATCCACAACTTGAAGATCTACTATAATACTTGTACCTCTAGTGCATACACAATCCAGTGAGAGCTTCATACTTACTCCTTATGAGGCTGGTACTTTTCCAACTGGCTTTATTGTAAAGCCATTATAGAATATAGCCGTTGTGCTATCTCTATCATACCTCTGATATTAAGAGTGATTCAGCAATGTTCTAAATCATGATTTCTATAATTATCTAGATCTAATAATCAGACTCTTGATTACTTAGCTGATGTAACTCTTTAGTTTCCTCTTTTTTCTCAGCCTTTAAGTAGGCTTAAGCTATCTTCCGATCTGCGGATCAGGGTATTAGTTATTGCTTTCGCCTTTCGTGGGTGCTATGGAACATCCATAATATAATCTTCTAACAATTCAAGCCTTTATCTGTGAGGTGGACTGAATTCTTTCTTTTAACTTATACCGGAGTCTCCTGTAACTACAGGAATGTCAACATATATGTTGCATGGATAATAGTCCGAAATCTTAAGTGCATTCATAATGTAACTAACTCTGGGTCATTGATCGAATAATTCCTTTCGTGCTTTCTCAGCTTTCTTTAAAAGTAAGCAATTACTTTTTCTGGTCGTTCTGCCACTTGTTGTATGAATACTTGGCTTATCTTAGTGCCCACACCTATTTGAATTTCGTGCAACTCATATGATCTCGAATATTACTTTTGATTTTACTTCCCATTCCTTAGTCACGACAGGTGCCACTTTGTTATAGAGTGCATGCAATGTTGTAGTGAGACTGTGGTTACAAGATCATTTCTTCTTTAGGTCACTATGCTTATGTTGAAGCCTTCTTCCTTATTTCCTCAGCTAGTCTTTTGTTGTAGCACTTAGGGAAGACCCTCTGACTCATGTAAAGTTGGAAGCATTTTACATCTTATACCTGACAAAATCTTTTGATGTACTTACTCGCCTATAATTATCCTCAGTTACTTACCTCTGCGCCCTTGTGCTCGTAGGGTTACTTCTGAACTAAATTTTTGACTATCTCCCCAGTGACACTCTCTTTTATTTCCTTAATACTTATACGATACTTTTAACTAACACAACTCCTATCTGAATATTTCTCAAGGATTACAATGTTATATCTGTGAGGCTGAATTTCCTGTGCTGGGTTTCAGTACGTTTAGCTTGCATGATCTACTGATTTATCTGAGACCTCTTGTCTAGCCATAACTAGGCTCTTCCTAGATCAACTACTAACTACTCTTCAGTCCATGCTCATATCTATATTCTGCGTAACCTCTCTTGGGTTATGTCTTTTGTCTTAACTTGCCTTTCGCACTGGCTCCTAATGTATCAGGTGTCCATTCATACTTATTTATCAATAACATCCTGGTCGGGAACCCTTACTGCCTTTCTCCGGCATCATTCTTGAATAATGTTCTGGAGTTGTAACATATCTGTAGGATCTGAATAAATTCAATCTCATTCCTTTTGCCTTTTTACCGCATTTTTTCTTTACTATTCCATAGCTACTTGAACTACATAACTCCAACTTAATTGTTTTCCCCCCTTAGGGGAGTACTAGTGCTATAAATATTTACTTATATATGTTTTACCTCTTCATCTTTGGCGTATTTTCACGTCTTCGCTGGCTCTTACTCGCCTTGCGGTAACCCTTCTCTACTAGGGATAACTGAATTTCTTACGTGCGAGGGTGACACCTAGTGTAACTGGCACACTTTGTTCCTTAAGCTTAACTCTACTCACAGTGCTTGCTTTAGGGAAGCGCCTTCCTGAATGACCTTTAAAGGTTATTCTTCTGTTGTCCATTCTATCATTGCCGAAACACAATCTCTGAAATTCTCACGATGATGACTATTATCAAATCCTTCAGTCCCTAAATCATGTTCGGTTTTATCTTGTTTACTAGCCCATACTAATATTTTTTACTCACGGGGTCTAACTTAGCTTGTTGGTAATCACGTGGGAGTCACCGGCTCATACTCTCTTATTGTCTCAAGGCCTGTCACCTCTTGTCTTTTCCTTCACTTGACTATAGACTCTGTCATCTTGTCATATTTTAATTTACCTTTATCACCCATTTATCATACCTTACTCGTAATGCTTCATTTACTCTCTTCTTATTCTCCTGCTAATATTTCTGTCTATCACATTATTCTGAAAACTTCAACAAAACCTTGTTTCACTTTAGCTCCCCTGGCTCATTCCACCATTTTGGGTTACTCTTAACCCCATCTGGATCCTGATATCCCATCATTCTCTTAAACTATATCTGTTAGCTTCCATTGGGCATAACTGAGATGGGTGTGGCCAATTGTACATACTTCTATTACTGTTGAAAGTAAACTCAGAGTACTTGTATTTCTCTGCCTAAGTTGTAAATATTGATAATCTTCACTAACAGGGTACCCCGTACCCTTTTTCACCTTGCTTCAACTACATGTTGAAACTTAAACTTTTACCTTATGATACTCCCATGGCTTGCTATTCACGGGGTGTATTTGATATTCCCATCTTAGGGTGTTAAGTTGGAAATTTGCACATCTGGTATGCACGATCTGATGGGGTCTCAAACAGGGCCACGTCGTCAAGAACTCTCTCTCTATTAGTGCCCTTACTTGTTGCTATATTATCCCTTTGACTAGTTGTAATTTTTTCTAATTGAAAGTATCTTTATATCATTAGCAAACATAAGTCTTGGCTCAAACTCTTATGACTCAGCTCTATAGCATGATTTGGACTTGAAAGAAGGATAACAGTCTCCTAAATGCCTTGTAGCTTCCTGTTTATATAATGTGGTGCACAACATATCTATAAACAAGGCTCTACTTGACACGACTTGTAGACTCCTTAGGATAAAACGGCTCTGATTCCAAGTTTGTCACGCCCCAAACCTAGGGAGACGTGGCCGGTACCCGATCTCTCTCATCTGAGGGGTAAACATACCCAAAATCTTTTATATATATATATATATATATATATATATATATATGTCACGACCCAACTGGAGGGTCATGACTAGCACCCGGGCCATACTTGCCGAGCACC
>AWOL01S0010674.1:0-41044 GCA_000715115.1 Nicotiana otophora | reverse complement strand
GCAGGGTACGACATGGTAGAGATTTTGTGGGTCAGCCAGTTCAGTTTGCACTTCAGGCTTCGCATAATATTTTGGGTGCTCATGGGTATCATAGTACCCGTACCGCACAGTTCCCACAACCACGTCAGCAGAGAGGTTGCTTCGAGTGTGGAGATACCAGCCACAGGGTGAGAGATTGTCCTAGATTTCGGACAGGTGTGTCACATCAGAGTATTCAGGCGAGTAGAGGGCGCCCAAGAGGGGAAGGCCCAGCCCGTTGATGTGTTTCATATAATAGGCTTGAGGCCACTATGCCAGATGATGTCATACAAGTATTCTTTTGATTTGTTACAGAGGGGCACCATTCGTATTTTGATTCGGTTTTGCTTATCGGGGCGAGTTCCCCTATTTGTTGTCCCACCTATGGGTGAGCTCATGACTTAGTATTATATTTAGGTGTTTACCCCTGTTGGGAGACTCTATGAGTGGTAGCCCGTGTCTATCGTTTGTTTCTATTCATTATCGAAAGTTTCGAGACTAGAAGTGAATTCATGTTGTCCATTATGGCAGGTTTGATGTGATTCCTGAACAAATTGGTTACGATTTATAATTTGATACTCTACCGGGGTGAGGGTTTAGTAAGTTTTGTGATTTTATTGGCAAAATTGAATTAGTGAAAGATTTCCATTGGTATGATGTGTATTTGACTTGTGATTCAGAGTTGAGGGTAAGACCCTCGCGATTCCAGGTGATTTGATATGTTTGAGTCGGGCTGCGTGTCGCGGTGGAAGTTATATCAAGATGAGATTCTTGTGATTTGTTCATATACTTTGAATTTTCCTATTTAAAATTAATTCGTAGTATGGTACTATTAGAGAGTTGTGCTTGTCGGGCTTGTTTGATATTTCTTTTATGTGTTTCTCTTTACGTATTCAGTCATTCTCGTTATGTGCTTCTTGAATTTTTGCTTGTGGGGTGTGTGCCCAGTGGTGTTAGTTGTGACTTGTTGATTCGGGTGTATACTTAAGAGGTCTTCGTGTTTTTTTGCATCGTTGTGAGTGTTGTGGAGGTTGAAACATGGTTCTAACAGATATGAGGCTAATTACCGGTGATGGTTTTGATTTCGGGCAGCTATTGTGGTAAACAATGTTATTATGGGCCTATGTGTAGTGTGTCTTGTTGTGCGGTTGTACCTTGTGGGTGTAGGCATGAGTTGTTTCAGCTGGTTGAGACTAATATCGGTTATGGATTTAGAATCGGGTCTTTTGAAGACAAATGGAAGGCGAGAATTTTTTACTCTAAGGCTTATCGGTGTTGATAGAAAGGATAAATTACAGTTCGGATAGTGTCGTTAGTTTTATGCAGATTGGGGTAACGTGGGGTCCCCCGCGGGTGTATGTTGAATATGTGCTTTCGGTGATTGAAGACTTCGAGGCGATTCTTAGCACGTTCGAGGACGAACGTTTGTTTAAGAGGGGAAGGATGTAATGACCAGGCCGATCGTTTTAAGAATTTAAGTTTCGTCCGGTGGCATAAGGCCCTGAGCAGCTTCGTATTATGTGCCTTGACTTGCGTGCATTGTTGAATTCAATTATCGGGTGATTCGAAGTGATTTGGGACACTTAGTCCCTAAATGAGAGCTTAAGTCTTAGAATTTGAATCGTAGTCGGAACAGTGTGAAGACGGATTCCATTGGCTCCGTTGAGTGATTTTGAGCTTAGGAGCGCGTCCAGAATGTGTTTTGGGGGTCTGTAGTAGATTTAGGCTTGAATTGGCGAAAGTTAGATTTTCGGCGATTTCGGCCGATAGTGGAAATTTTGATATCGAGCTCGGAATGGATTTCCGAAAGTGGTTGTGGGTTCGTAGTATCATTTGTGACCTGTGTGCAAACTTTTAGGTCATTCAGACATGGTTTGATAGGTTTCGGCATCGGTTGTAGGAATTTAAAGTTTAAAGTTCTTTCAGTTTGAATTGGAAGGTGATTCGTGATTTTAGCATTAGTTGATGTGATTTGAGGGCTCGACTAAGTTCGTATGGTATTTTAGGATTGGTTGGTATGTTTGGTTGAGGTCCCGGGGGGGCTCGGGTGAGTTTCAAGTGCTTAATGGATCAAAAGTTAGATTTGTGTTATTGCTGAAGTCTTCAGGCATCTGTCATTTTCGCACCTGCGGTGGAGAGACCGCAGGTGCGTGATCGCACATGCGGGGAGGCAAGCGCAGAAGCGGAAAAATGGAAGAGTGCCAGGGGTCACAGGTGCGAGGTGAATTTCGCATCTGCGATGCCCGCAGATGCGTTAGGGTCACGCAGGCGCGGAGGAGATCGCAGATGCGGACAATAGTCGGCAAGCGCGCACTCGCAGGTGCGGCCCTTTTTCCGCAGAAGCGGACCCAGCCCTCTTAAGTCGTTTCCTCACCTGCGAAGGAAATTCCGCAGGTACGGCGTCGCAGGTGCGACCCAAGGTCCGCAGATGCGGAATAACTGAGCAGAAAAGGGGCAGATTCGAGGGTTTGAAGTTCACTTCACAAATTTGATTGAGAGCTCGGTAGAAGGCAGAATTTGGAGAGATTTTTGGAGAAAGTTTTTGGGTAATGATTCTTAACTCCCTTATGGTTATATTCCACTAATCTATGCTAGAATTCATCGTTTAAATTCGGATTTGTGGTGAAAAACTGAGAAAAGTTCTTAGGCCGAATTTTGGGGTTTTGATCGAGATTTTGGTGTTGGATTTTAGTAAATTCGATATGATTAGACTCGTGAGTGAATGAGCTTTCTATTTTATAACTTTTACCCGATTCCGAGATGTGGGCCCATGTCGACTTTTTAGGGCGAATTTTGGAAGTTTTGTTAAAGTATTGATTTAATTAATTAGATGAGTCTATTATGATTGTAAATATGATATGTAATTGCTTTTGGCTAGATTTGGGCCATTCCGAGCCGGATATTCATGGAAAGGGAATTCTTACGGATTGATTGAGCTTGACTCTAGGTAAGTATCTTGCCTAACCTTGTGTGGGGAATTACCCCTTAGGATTTGAGTCATCTATGTTGATTGTAGTCTGTGTACGCGAGGTGACGAGTGCGTGCTCGGACTTATTTGTGGAAAGTTGGCCTTTTAGGGTTCTTATATCCTTATATTCACTGTGTATGATGTTGTTTTTGATACGTTTGAATTCCTATTTGCTAGTTTCACCTCTACATGCTTTGATTAGAGATAATTGCTTTAGGATTCACTCTTACTGTCTATTTGACCCTTATTCGACTTAACCAAAGATTTTGCCTCTTCTATCGTCGTGCTATATTTTTCATAACTGCTTATCTTTAATTGAAATCATTATTTTCTCATCCTATAATTGTTTAGTCTTAATTGGAGTTATGATTATCTTCCGCTACTTATCCTTACTTGAATTATTGATTTTTTCTCGTAATTGCTCAACCTCAAAAGGAGTTTAGATAACCTATATCTTAGTTAACTTGAATATTGTGGAATTGTTGCTACATTTTTGTTTTGTTTTCCCTTGTTAAGTTGTTCTCCTTGTGCCTAGCATTCTTTACTGTGGTTATTCCTTGTGAATGAGTTCTACCGTTCTTGTGATTTAAATTCTTGAGTTGATTTGCTCGTTGTACCCTGCATTTCTGTCATTGTTGCTTTTGTACTCGTTATGGTGATGTATGAGGTTTCTGTCGTATTATAATTGGTATCTCTGTTGTTTGTGCTGCATATTTAAAGTGGGACTACTGACGTATTACGGGAGATCCCCCACCACTGCATATTTAAATTGGGACTAGGAACGTATTCCGGGAGATCCCCCAGCACTGCATATTTATTTTGAGACTACGGACATATTCCGGAAGATCCTCCAGCACTGCATATTTAAATTGGGACTACGGACGTATTCCGGGAGATCCCCCAGCACTGCATATTTAAATTAGGACTACGGACGTATTCCGGGAGATCCCCCTGTCTTGCATAATTAATTCGGGACTACGGGACGGTATCCCGGTAGATTTTCCCTGTGGTTATATCTGTATTCGGAGCTGCTAATCTTCCATGCTTAGGTGTCACAGGGTGACTTATACTCGAAGGATATTACTTGAAGAGTTTATATTTTAAAAGTATTTATCTTGAAGGAACTATGTTTGAAGATATTTATTTGAAAGGGTTATACTTGAAAAGTATTTATCTTGAAAGAACTATGTTTGAAGGCTAATTATTTGAAAAGTTTATATTTGAAAGATTTTATTTTGAAAGAACTATGTTTGAAAGATATTTATTTGAAGGAAGTATATTTCAAAAATAATTTCTTATTGGAAAGGATTATATTCTAAAGACCTCAATTTAAAAACTTACGGGTGAAAGTTTATACTTGAAGGATTTGACTAATTTATTGGGGTTGTTGGCTGAGACCTAATGTGAAAACTATTGCAACTGCTGAGTTACTACTTGCCTTTACTGTATTGTGATTTTTGGATTTGGGTTGTATTTTCGTTCATTCTTTTGTGTCTTATTCTGGTGTTCCGCTGTTACTTCCTGTTTTTCCTTCCTTATTGCAGTTGCTATGTTGTTAGCCATATCGCGGGGTCCTTATATAGATATCATGTTCTGTCATCCCTATACTTATGCTTGTTCAGTTTATTAGACCAGTGGGTGTCTTGACTAGTCCTCGTCACTACTTCACCGAGGTTAGTCTTGATACTTACTGGGCATTGCTGTGGTGTGCTCATGCTACTATTCTGCATATTTGTTTTGTGTAGATCCAGGTAATTGTTCGTTAGCTAGCTGTGTGGACTGTTGTTGCAGAGACTCAAGGTAAACCTGCTGCTGTGTTTGCAGGCTTCGGATTCACCTTCAACTTTTTGTTTTGCACTGTTTATTCTTATTTCTGGACAGTTGTATTTAGAAATTTTCTAGCAAACACTCTATAGAGCTTATGACTTGTTCTACCGATTTTGAAAACTATAAGAGATTCTATTTAAATAATGTTGTTATTTTAATTATTGTTAGGCTTTCCTAGTCCTTAAGACTAGGTGCCTTCACGATACCCAAACAGAGGGGAAATTGGGTGGTGACATTCCTAGTGGAATACTCGCCAAGAGGTTGCTTAATCAGCCCCATTGCCAGGCAATTTCAATACCACAACACCCCGCCAAAAGGTGTTCACACAATCACTAGTGAGTTTTTACTCATATGAATCAGAGATTCAATATCATCATTGTATCCTTCTAATATAGTGAAAATTCACATACAAAATAATAACTCATAATATTTCTCAAGCAACGCATAAAATCATCTCAAATGAAAAGAAACTTGACTTCCATACAAGTGCCTTTTGAAATATTTAACACATATTAGAAATTATTTTCTTTTGGTATCTTTCATATTCAAATACCAAAGTAAAATTTTCTAAACATAGAAGCAACTTTAACTTCTACGAAAATATCTTAAATAGGAAACGGGTCATAATTCAATAATTTCTTCACCCAAATATTTAAGAAACCTAAAGTAAAATACCGTGACCCCCAAATTTTTAAAACGTTTAAGGTAGGGGATAATATTTTTCGTAACTTATAAGAAGTATTACCAACTTCTCATACATAAGACATTTCATCTTATAAATAACATGCTAATGATATAGTTTCACTTAAACATTTATGTATAGTTACCGATACTATGTCATTATAAATACTTATTTTAAGTAAGTATAAGTACTCACATTTTTTATTTATTTTAAAATTAGTAAAGAACACAGATATATCATGATTACAATACTCATTGCCCATAAAACTTGTTTCTGTTTGATGCAACCTCATCATCAAAGAAAATTTTCACTCCAGCTTTTTCTAACAATCCCATAGGGACCAAATTGGTCTGAATATTAGAGTTATGGATTACCCAACTAATATCAATATTTTTGAGAAGTGAGTTTAAGAAAGAATTTTTCCTTTCCAAGAACTTGAGAATTTCTTGAATCACCAAAATAAATAAATCATTCTTCTTGTTATTCAACTTGCATGTCGGACACAAAATTAACTTTGTTAGCACAAATTTACTTAGTAGCACAAGAGTCTAACATCTAATCTCTTGCATTAGCCATAAGATTCGCTTGAGAAATGACCACAATAATTATATCATCCGCTTACTCAATTTTATTTTTGACTTTGCAGGATTATCATTTCTCTCGAATCCTCTTCTACATTGAGAAATATATAATGGCTTAGTGTTCCCTCACATAATAATTATTATTTTCAATAAAGTTTGATCTCAAATAAATAACAAATAGCTATATGAAGAAAAATCAGTCATTAACATTCACCCAAATGACCGAGACATAAGCAAAGATTATTTTTAGATCATAAAGTACTTTCACAAAAAGCTAGTATACTTTAGTTTTCCAATATCAAGAATCACAAATTTCTTTAGGCTCTTCCATATTCTTAAAAAAATATTTCCAATGGCGTAAGGGCGGATAAAAGCAATTGACAACAATATACATACATGTAACGACCTAATCGGTCGTTTTGAGCTCTAGCACGTCGTTCGGCGGTTTGAGGCCATGATCAGCTTCATCTCAAGTATTATGACTTGTACGCGTGGTCGGGATTGAATTTCGGGAAGTTCAGAGTCTGTTTGGAAAGAAAATTCTCATTTCGAAAGCTTTAAGTTGGAAGAATTGACTAAGATTGGATTTTAGAGTAAACGGCCTCTTAATAGGGATTTGAAGGTTCCAGCAGGTTCGTATGATGATTTCGGACTTGGGCGCATGTTCGTATCGGGTTTTGGATTTCCCAGGAGCGTTTCGGCATCTATTGTGAAAGTTAGCATTTTGAAAGAATTCTATAAATTTGGGTTAAAGTGCATTTCAATGTTATCGATATTCGTTTGAAATTCTGAGTTTGAGAATAGCTCTGTATGGTGATTTCGATATTTGGAGCGCGATCGGAAGTGGATTTGGAGGTCCGTAGGTCATTTTGGAGTCGTTTGGCGAAAGTTAGGAATTTGAAGGGTTTTGAGAAGTTTGATCGAAAGTGGACTTTTTGATATCAGGGTCGGATTCTGATTCCGGAAGTTGGAATGAGTCTGTAATTTCAAATGTGACTTGTGCGCAAAATTTAAGGTCAATCGGATGTGATTTGATAGGTTTCAGCATCGAATGTAGAAGTTTAAAATTTTAAAGTTTATTAAGCTTGGAATGGAGTGCGATTCATGAATTCGACGTTGTTGGATGTGATTTGAAGGCTCGACTAAGTTCAAAATGTATTTTGGGACGTGTTGGTATAATTAGTTGAGGTCCCGAGGGCCTCGGATGGATTCTGGATGATCAACGGATCGAGTTTGGACTTGAAAGAAAAGATGAGGCAGCTGCTATCTGGTGTGATTGCACCTACGCAAAAGGGCCGCAGGTGCGAGCCAATGGTCGCAGGTGCAGTTTGGGCGAAGCTGGGCATGATCGCAGGTGCGGGGTTGTCCGCACCTGCGAAGGCGTAGATGCGGAAGGAAAGGCGCAGGTGCGGAGTCGATCTAGGCAGAGGGAATGCGCAGGTGCGAGGGTTTGGCCGCACCTGCGAGACTGCAGATGCGATGAAGAGGCCGCAGGTGCAGAAGTCGGGGCTGGGCAGTGTCTCCTTTAAAGCGAGGTTTTGACTCTATCTCATTTTATTTTCGCCCATGGGAGCCGATTTTGGAGCACATTGGAGTGCCATCTTCATCGATCATAATGGGGTAAGTATTTTCTTAACAATTTTGAGTTAAATACATGAGTTTATATGGATTTGAACATGGAAATTAGTATAAATTGTGGGGATTTTGGTAGAAAACCTAGAATTTAGTATTTTGGATTTTAACCACGAATTTGGGCATAGAATTGAGAATAAATCATATATTTGAGTTCATAAGGTTATGGGTAATGATTATCTTTGAAAATTTTTGGAATCCGGGCACGTGTGCCCGAGGGGGATTTTTATCGACTTTTCGAGCAGAGTTGAAAATTGTTGTAAATTGATTACTTCTGAGTATTAGAGCATATTTTGATTGGGTTGCATCTTATTTGAATAGTTGTGGAGCGTTGGGCATCGATTTGAGTTGACTGAATAGCTTGGGAGCCGGTTATGGAACTTCGGAGCGAGTTAAGTCTCTTTTCTAATCTTGTAAGGGGGAATTAACCCCATAGGTGAACTAAATTATTGGGTGCTTCTATTTGTGGGGGCTACGTACGCACGAGGCGACGAGAGTCCATACGTAGCTACTAGCTATACCTACGTCCGGGTAGTTTTAGGCTCACATCATGCCTTGTTATATTGTTATTGATTTATGTTTATTGTTTGCCTTGAGAAGGAGCGAGATTGAGTCTGCTTATTAAATATTTTTAAAGGATTTGAAATTGAAGAACTTAAGATTTAAAAGGTTTCATTTGAACTTTGTAATTTCGAAAAGAATTGAGGAATAATATAATAGCTGAAGAATCTATATGTAACCGCGTCGCATGTATGTTTCGCGAGCGGGGTAATTTTCTTAAAAGGTTACAAGCTAATTTTTTCTTATTTTGAAAAGAATCAATAAAGAGATATAATTTTAATGTTAAATTTATATTTGACCGCGTCGCACGTATGATCCGCGAGCGGGGGTGATCCTACTACTCTCATGGGAGCGGGTCGTTCGCCTCGGCAGGTTAAATAGATGCATCTATGGTTCGCGTCATTCGACCCTCTGGCAGTGCACAGTTTAAATATTTATTGGATCGGGGCGTACGACCTCGTCATGATTTGCACATGCTTGTATTGCTTGCCTTGAAATTTATAAATAATGATATTGCCTCCTCGGCCTGAGTTAAATTATTAAATAATGGGAGATAAATTTGGAGATTTCTTTATTATAAAAGAACTGCTTACTTACTTCAAAATATTGAGCTTGCAACCGTTTATATAATCCATACTTAATTATATCATTGATATCCTATTTATAGCCATAGTAAGTGTCGAAGTCGACCCCTCGTCACTACTTCTTCGGGGTTAGGCGGGATACTTACTGGGTACGCGTTGATTTACATACTCATACTACACTTGTTGCACATTTTTGTGTAGGTACACATATGCTTAGCGACCTTGTGGGCGCAGAGGCGCAATTATGATGGGAACTTAGGTGAGCTGCATTCTATACGACGCTTCGCAGCCAGCAGAGTCTCCTTCAGAGTATTGTATTTTCCTTCCTGGCCAAATTTGTATTTCGAACAGTTGTTGTATTTTATTTTAAATTTCTAAAAAAGGCTCATGCACTTGTGACAGCGGATTCTGGGATGTTCAGTATTGAAATTGGAAAATATTATTATTTATCCTGTAAATTCATCTTTTACTAGATAAATTGAAGTAAATTTACGATTTCAAAAAATATTAAAATAAAAATTTAATTAACTATTTAGTGTTGGCTTGCCTGACAGTGGTGTCCGGCGCCATCACGACCTCTAACGGATTTTGGGGCGTGACACATACATGAGTTCTTTTAGATATATGTATAATAACAATTTTGATAAAGTCATATTTAGCAGCACTTCATTCATGATCTCTAGCAACATAAGTAAACTATAAAATATTGATGCATTAGGAAATTAAGTTTTACCACTGCTCAAAACAAATAACATATCGCCTCTTTAAAATGTTAAGAGAAAAAATTTAAAACACTCAAAGATAAAAAGAACTACAAAAGCATCTCTTTTAAAACTAACGAAACAACATGTATTTTCTTTCACAATACAAAATACACATAAATAATAATACGTTACAAATCAACATTAGTAAATAATGCATAGCCCGAAACACTAATAAAATTAGAAGGAGATTATATGTATCATCTTAACGTCAAAGTTTATCTGCCTATTATATTCTCACGAAAATAAGCATAAAAGAATAAGAGGTATTCGTTCAGTTACGCATACCTGGCACTTAGATATAATGTTATAATGTTACGCAAAAACATATGTCTTTATAAGTCCATCAGAATTTCATATATAGTATTCTCCATAAGAACAAAGTAAGAATATCCTTACGATTGTTGTAAGATAGGGACCTTATTCATTAAAACTTCTATGAACCAAAAATTATTCCGTAAGTTAAATCTTATTTTATCTATATCCGGTTCATAGTCTATAAGACACCAGATGAAATTTATTGTACTCGAAACCCAGCAAAATATAGTCTCTTTATCTATTATTGTTCCTATTTATTTTTATATTCCTTTTGAGATATGTGTGGGATTATTGGAAAAATCAGTGGTATCTCAAAAGGGATTAATGCCTATTATTTTGAAAAACTTTTCTTTTTATGAAATATTATTTTTATATTTACTTATTATTTAGTAAATTATCTTATATTTAATGAAATAAACTAGTTGTTATCTAGCCGTTAGAGCAATGCCTATATATATAAGATATTTCAGAGACTTTTTAATACAACTTTTTGAATCATCTTTTTCTCATTCTTCTATGATGGGTTTCTTTCTTGAATTTTCTGCTAGTTTTGTTCTCATTATAATAACTGAAAGAGCTTGTTGAATTTTGAGAGATACGCCTAATTATATTTTTTATTGTGTAGGTGAAATATTCTTAAAGATAGTATCCTTAACATGCCTCAAGATTTGATAATAATAAAATATTTTTCCAACAACACTAAGGTTGAAAGAGAGTCGGTAGTATAAAAGAATAGAAGAACAAAATAAAAGAAAAGAAAAAATAAAAACAAAAGCATCACCGGAGAAAACCAAAAGAATAGAAAAAAGGAATAAAAATGTAAAGAAAAGAAAAAGAAAAACAAAAGTTTGAAGCAGGGAGAGGGCAGGAAAGCCTCATACGTGGGTCGTGAAAAGCAAAAGAAAATTAGCCTTCAATTAGGTTCGAACTTGGTCTCTCTAAAAGAGAGACTTTAGTAGCCCTTTTACCAAAGCTCCAGCTAGTTAACTTGTGCCTACAGGGTCCGCAGGCAATAGAGTGCTGGTCTTGAAGATATTTACATGTATATATAGAACTTTTTCCTAAGTTTCAGGGAGCCCAAATAACTGTCAAACCATACTGGGGCAGATGCACGCTTAACGAAGCAGTATCACGATATCGCTTTATTGAAAAGTTTTGCTAAATATATATATTAATATTGCGAAGAAACGGATAAGGAGAAAAAAATGACATCACTTGACATGAATTGTCTCTTGATGTATTGGTTATGTGCTTGATTTTGCTTTAAAATGTGAGAGGTTCGAACCTCAACTAGTACAATTGTTTGCAAATATTTGAAAGAGCTTGTATGGTTAGAACTTGTAATGAAGTAGAATTGAACCCATGACATTTTCTAATTTGAAACTCAATAAAACCAATGGATTACGAATATTTCTTGTCTAAAAGCATGATAATTGAAATTATTATTTTCATATTTTTATAAATTTCGACACCGCTGACAAAAATTACAGCGTACACCCCTAGCCACACACCCACATAATCCTTTACATGTACAAAAGCATAGCGCGAATTCTCATGTTCAGGAATGTCATAGAGCTCAAAGAGGAAGAATAGTTTGTTATAAAATATTGGAAAGCATGTGAGGTTTGTCTCAATCAATGGAAAGTATGTGAGGTTTGTTATAAAATGTTGGAAAGGCCACTTCTGATAGATGCTCTATAAATACAAGTACTTTATTCATGGCTTGTTGTATTCTGAAGAAGATTGCTTGTATTTTTCTAATTTGTATATGGGCAATATCTTCTTTAATGAAAGTCATTCTCACGCCTCAAGCCTTCTTCAAATTTCGTTTTTAATTATTATTTTTTATAACAAAAGAGACTTCATACACATCCTGAGCCATCCTCGGTGATTAGTTCCATCAAGGTCTGAAAATTGATTTTAGCTTCTATAGGTTTATGGGTGGATATATGTTCAGCAGGGTTAAAAGGGGTGGGTAAAAGTAGTGAACTCGAAGAATAAATTGAGGTTTGAAAAAAGGAGAGCTAGAAAAACAAAGTGCCGAAGGAAAATTGAAGCCGCGGTCGACATGGTAAGTAGAGGGAGTGAAAAGAGTTTGGGTATTAGGGGAGAGAGTGAAAAGAGCTTGAGTATTAGTGAACAGAGACTTAGTATCTGAGGACTGACCCATTTCAAAAATAATTTGAACTATCTGTGCACTGACCAAAATGGAGTGTGAGCTCGGAGTAGTTGTAGTAGGTGGTAGTGTACCGGTTCAGCCCTTTTTGCAAAATTCCAACTTTCATTCGTCTCTTTCACCTCGTTGAGCTGAGTTTGGAAATTGTTTTCGTTCGTTTTCATGGATTCAAACCTCTTTACCGTCTCTTCAACGAAAGATGAAAGTTGAATTCGCATGGCTTTCATCTCGTCCTGCAAGTCTTCTAATTTCGGATTCTTCAACGTAGCTACGATTTCTAATAGCTTAGGTGACTCTGATACCATTTTGTAACAAAAGCTAAACTCTGTTTCTAAGCAATGGCAACAGTTCGAAGAAATGATGAGAGGAAGAAGAAGAGAGAAAGAGATAAGAAGAATGGAAAGTTGTTTTTCATTAAACAATAAGATAAAATTCATTACACAAAAGAACTAGTAATATAAACGAATCCAACATAGGATTCTACAACCTTACATACACTTGACAGTTGTCTATTTTACTAACAACCTGGATGGACTTGATTGAAATAAAATATCTAATCAACAAAACTAAATTGGCCATATCCTTCAATAAAAATTTAACAGGAACTTAACTAAACATAGCAAAAAGTTCAAAATAATGCAGCAGCTGAAATTTTTGAACCAAGGTAAAGCAGATGGAAACCTAGCACTTTAGCCATGGCACCTAGTGCAACAATTGGATTTAAATTGACTTTTGTGAAAATAACACCCAAAATACTGCTGAAGTGTTTTGTAGTCTTTGCTATGTTTACTCCTGAGCAACCAACTTTCGACACTAATTTATCCCTCATGTAATAACAAAATTATACACATGATACGCCATTGGAAAGATCTTGAAAATATCTTTCCGATGATATATGGCTTTCTCTCTAAGACAGCCAGTGGTTGGAGAAAATTTCGTTTAAAGAGGGGAAACTGAGAATGTCGCAAAAGCGACACCTCGTGCGCAGAAGCGCAAGAAGAACCGCAGAAGCGGCCAGTTGCGCAAAAGCGGGCAATGGCCTCACACCTGCGATGTGCGCAAAAGCGAGCTCGCAGGTGCGATAAATTTGTCCGCAAAAGCGAAACTAGGCAGAATCATAAGGACCAGAAATGGTCATTTCGCCATTTTCGTTTTTGAACTTTTGGAGCTCC
This sequence comes from Nicotiana otophora, assembly GCA_000715115.1. NCBI lineage: Eukaryota > Viridiplantae > Streptophyta > Magnoliopsida > Solanales > Solanaceae > Nicotiana > Nicotiana otophora. Next base: position 27,764 of record AWOL01S0010674.1, on the reverse strand, counting down.
GATTTTGGGCGATTTTGGAGAGATTTTTCACAAGATTGTTTGGGGTAAGTGTTATATATCCTAAAGTGTTTATATTTCATGAACCCATGATTATATTCATCATTTAATTCGGATTTAAATGGAAGAAATCAAATTTTTTGCAAAATCTTCCAAAAATGAAAGTTTAAGATTTGGAGGTCGAGTTGTTATTGGAATTCGATAAAATTAGTATGGTTGAACTCGTATCAGAATGGGTGTTCGGATTTCATGAAAATTATGTCGGGTTTCGAGGGGCGGGCCCCGCGTTGACTTTTGTAATTTTTTAGAATAAATTCTTAGGTTGACGTATTACTATCCGGAATTGTTTCCGATGAATTTTAATGAAGTTATACAATTAATTTGGATATATTTGAGCGGTAAGGAGGTCAATTCAAGCAAGAAGGCGATTTTGGAATATCGGCATAACTTCAAAAAGGTAAGTGTCTTGCTTAAGCTCGAGTGGGGGAATTACCCCTTAGGCATTGAGTCTTTATGTGCCATTTGTGAAATGTGAAAAGCCGTGTACGTGAGGTAACGAGTACATACTCGGGCTTATACGTGCAAAATTCATTGAATTAAAGTCTTAGGCATTATTGTATAGTAAATTAAAAAATTGTGGAAAATTATTAAATCATCTGTTTGCCATGCCTAAATCCTTATTGATGAATTTATTTTTATATGATAATTTGATGTGATTGTTACTTGAAATATTTATGAAATTTTATGAGTATTGTTGGTTTAATATTTCTTGAAAATTAATTCCAATATGAATTTTCTTATGCAAATAATTAATTTAAGCGAGCTTAAGAATAAGTGTTAATATAATTATCTAAATTTGCATTAATGAAGGTTTTGCTTTATGATGAGTAATTTCTATCTCTATTGATTATGTTTTTGGGTGTTATATACATTGTGTGGAGCCTTGGACTATTTGTTGTGAAATTAATTAATTTTGTTATATCTTTGGAATTTGGTTGTGGCCATTGGGCAAATTGTGATATGAATTAATTTTATTATGTTGCCGTGTTAATTTTTCGCATAAATTATTTTATTGTATGAGTTATTATTTTGGGGAGATAAGGGTAGAATTTCACTGTTGATATTATGTGAATATAAGGGTGGCATTTCACTATTGTTGTGTTTGTTGGAATATTGTCTGGGCAGAGCGATAAAGGTGGCAATATGAGCGATAAGGGTGGCTATTGATATTGTCTGGGCGGAGTGATAAGAGTGGCTATAGGAGTGATAAGGGTGGCAATAGGAGCGATAAAGGTGGCTATTGTCAAGGACGATATGTGATGATGTGGGGCTGTGTTGTTGATGATTTTCATGTGACGTTGCGATTTTCTTGTGTTTACTTTTATACTTTATGCAATTTCTCTTGTTGATAGTAAATTGGTAACAATCTGATTTATGTTGAAATTGAGAGCTTGTGGCTATTGCTAGGCGGATTATAAAATAAAATATGGGCACGAGGTGCCGTGATTAAATAATGAGGATATTTGGCACGTGAATTGTCCGTGCAGCTGCGATATGAAATGTGGGCACGAGGTGTTGTGATGAAATGATAATGATATTCGGCATGTGAATTGTCCGTGTAGTTGTGATATGAAATGAGGGCACGAGGTGTAGGTAAAATATGATGATTTAATTATGGGCACGAGGTGCCGTGGAAATATAAAAAATAGGTTGAGACCCGTGTTTACGAAAAATATGAAAATGGGTTGTGACCCGTATTTTTATGATTTTGAAATGAGGTATCACATGGTGACTCTTTAATCGAAAGAATTATATTCAAAATATTTATTTGAAAGGATTTTTATTCAGGAAGAATTATATGAAAGAATTGTATTTGAAAGATATGTATTCGACGAAATTATATTTGAAAAAGAGTTTTATTCGTAAGAATTATATGTGAAAGATATTTAATTGAAGAACTTGATTTAACTGGGTGTAATTGTATTTATTAATTGTTGAGAGACATTAAATGTTGATTTTATTGTCTTACTGTACATATCATTGGTTGTTTTATGTTTCCTTGATGTTATTTGTCTCCTATTATTTTGTATATTATATTGTAAAGGTTATTAAACTAGTGAGTGTCTTGAATGTACCTCGTCTCTACTCCATTGAGGTTAGTCTTGATACTTACTAGGTACCGACCGTGGTGTACTCATACTACACTTCTGCACATTTTTGTGCAGAGCCAGGTATTGGAGATATCGGACTTGAGCAGAGTTGAAGCGGGATCGTAAGGATTCAAGGTAGAGCTGCTTGGTCGTCGCAGTCCCTTGGGATCTTTTCATTTAATTGTACTGTTAATTTGTAATCAAACAGTATTGCATATTTAGTCCTCGTGATCATCCCATGTATTCAGTTAGAATTCGTAACTCGGTACTACCTATCTTGGGAGGTTGTATATTCACATTTGTTCCGCTGTTAGTTTCAAAAACAAAAAAAAGGGCTCCAAAAATGTAATTGAAATCGGCTTACCTAGTCTTAGAGACTAGGTGCCATCACGATGCCTGTGGTGGGATTTTGGGTCGTGACAAATTGGTATAAGAGCTCTAGGTTCATAGGTTCTACGAGTCACGAACGAGTCTAGTAGAGTCTTGAGGATCGGTACGGAGTCGTTTGTACTTATCTTCGAGAGGCTACAAAACTATTAGGAAATTTTCATTTCTTTCATTCCTGTCGTGCGGAATATGTTGAATTTGGAATTTGAACCTTTGTATCTCCATTCTCTCACAGATGGTGAGGACACGTGCTACTGGGTTAGCTGAGCAGGCATCCGCACATACTGCTAGGGCTGCAAGAGGCCGTGGCCGAGGTAGAGGTCGAGGAAGGGCATGTGGTGCGACTAGAGAACCTGTCAGAACAACAGTTGAGGAGCCACCAGTAGCTCCAGTTGGGGGACAGGTACCAAAAACACCTGTTATTACCCTCGGACTTCAGGAGACTTTAGCACAGTTCTTGAGTATGTTTGGTACATTAACTCAGGCGGGATTGATCTCTGTTGCACCAAATATTCCGCAAATTGATGGAGTAGCTCAGACTCCTATCTCAACTCTAGAGCAGCAGGTTCACGTTGGTCAGGTTCCGGGTGTAGTACCGGTACAACCTGTTATTCTAGCTCGGTCGGAGGTCAGGCCAGAGGCATCAGAAGAAGAATAAAAGAGGATTGAAAGGTTTAAGAGGTATAGTCCACCTACTTTCAGTGGCACATCTACAGAGGATGCCCAAGGATTTTTAGAAAATTATCACCATATTCTCCGCACCATGGGTATTGTAGAAGTGAGCGAAGTTATCTTTATTACATTTCAACTGTCAGGCGTAGCGTATCGGTGGTGGCAGATCTATGAAGAAGGTAGACCAGCCGATGCAACACCACCAACTTGGGCTTAATTTTCAATGTTCTTCAAAGAGTTTGTTCCCCAGACTCTCCGAGATGCGTGGCGTGCAGAGTTTGGACGGTTGCGTCAGAGCACTATGACAGAGTCAGAATATGCTATCAGGTTTAGTGAGTTAGCCCGTCATGTACCGATCTTGGTTCCTACAATCGGAGAGCGAGTCCGCAGATTCATTGAGGGGCTCGATTATGATATTAAAATATGCATGGCTCGAGAATTGCAAACTGATACTCCATTTCAACAAGTAATGAGATTGCAAGGAAGATTGAGGGTGTTTTAGGTGAGGAAATGGAGTCTAAGGAGGCCAAAAGGTCTTGAAGATCTGGACGGTTCAGTGGATTTTACTCTTCATCTAGGACCCATTATAGCAAAGGCTCGAGCAGTCGGTCAGCTCAGTCCGCACATCAGATTATTCGGGGTGCTCCAGTTTATAGTGCACCATCGACACGATATTCTACAGTGGTTATTCCAGTTATTCGGCCTAGACTTAGTACGAGCAGCCGCGACCTCAGAGGAGTTGTTATGAGTGTGGTGATACTAGGCACATCATGAGAGATTGTCCCAGACTTGGGAGGGGTAGATTTCATCAGAGCACTCCAGCTACGAGCTTTATTCTAGTTAATACTCCACGTGCACAGTCAGCTAGGGGTGGAGGACATGCGGGTATTGGGCACCTAAGAAGTGGAAGCCCGACCCGTTGATTTAATCACTATGATTTGGCTGAGGCCAATACACCAGATGGTGTCGTTAAAGGTACGATCCTGATTCTGTTATAAAAGAATATTTTCCTTTAATTTGATTCGGTTCTGAATATTGAGGTGAGACCTCCTATTATGTTTCGCTTATGGGTGAGCTTCGTAATTTTTGTAACCCACTCCTATGTTTATCCCTGTTGGAAGATTTGAAGATGTGAGCCTGTGTCTGTCATTTATTTTTGTACACCATTGAGGGCTATAAGTTCAAAAGTAATTTTTTATTATTCATTACAGTGAATTTAATGTGTTTCGGAATAATTGATTCCAAGTTTTATGAATTATACGCCCTACCAATATGAGGGTTCATTATGTGTTGTGAAAACTGTTTATGAAATATATTGAAAAGAAGAAAGAAAGGAAATTGAAATTTCAGTTGGCACAATGTGCAAAATACTTGTGATTTGGAGTTGAGGACGAGATCCTCGCATTTTATATATGATGTGAAATATTTAAACAGGGCTACAAGCCGCGGATGAAGTTATATAAGGATGAGGTTCTTGTGGTAAAATATTTATGAGTTTAAAATTCTCCCTGTGTGAAATTTAATTTGTACCATAATATTAATAGGGAGTCATGCCTGTTAGGCTTATCTGATAATTCTTGTATATTTTTTCTGTTCATATACAACCATTTTCGTACTGTAAACATTGACTTTTAGACTATGAAGTGAGTGCCCAGGTGGCGTTAAATGTGACTCATTAATCCGAGTAAGTAATCATGGGGTCTTCATGCCTCACATTCTGTTGTCAGTATTGTAAAAATTTGAAATGAGGTGGTGGTTAATATGAGATTAATTGATGATACTGGAATTAATTATGAACAACTTTTAAGACCAGAGATGTGGTGATGAGCATACATATGATGTGCTTCATGTCCGGATATCATTATGATAATGTAGTGCTTGTGATGGTGAGATTGGTGTTATTGATATATACCTTATGGTATTTTCTTGGGTTGTGGATGTGTTGTTAGTAGTTGTTTTGGTGTTACTCTGGCAGGTAGATAGGCCCAATTACAGGAGAGACTCTGCCGAAAATTCTGAAAATTTGGGAGTTAGTAAAATTTGGAGGATTGAAATTTGCAAAGGAAGAGGTAAGTTATATTATGTGCTTGAGGGCGAATGATCCTAAGCGGAGAAGAATGTAACACCCTAGAAAAAGTTTTGAAGTGCTTCAACACTATCAAGAAAATTGATGTGTGCATAGGCACGAGTTGCTATATCTAGTTGAGACTAATACCGTGCGTCGAAGTGAAAATCAGGTAATTTGGAAATGATTGGAGAGTTAGGGATTTTGCTCTAAAGCTTATAAGAATGGAGAAAAGAAATAATCTCAATTGAGATGGTATTGTCGGACCCGTATTAAATTTAGGGAATGTAGAATCACCCACAAGTATGCGTGCAAGAATATACTCAGTAATTTAAAGTCCTCAGAAAGATTCTTAGCACGTTCGAGGACGAACGTTTGTTTAAGAGGTAGAGAATATAACGACCCGACTTGTCGTTTTAAGAATTAGTGCCCCGTCCAATGGCTTAAGGTCTCGAGCAGCTTCGTAATGTGTATTATGACCCGCGAGTGTGTTCGAGTTTGATTTACTGAAAATTCGGAATTTTGTTAAAAGAGCAATCCTTATTTAGAAGCATAAATAGAAAGAGTTGACCGGAGAGTTGACTTTTGAGCAAACGACCCCGGAATAGAATTTTGAGGATGGAAATAGCTTCGTATGATGATTTCGGACTTAGGCGTATGTTCAGATTTGGATTTGGAAGTCCGTAGGACAATTCGACACATTTTGGCGAAAGTTGGAAAATATAAGATTTTAAAAAGTACGACCGAAGGATGAATTTTTGATAACGAGGTCAGATTTTGATTTTGAAAATGGGAATAGCTCCATTAAGTCAATTATGACTTGTGTGCAAAATTTAAAGTCATTCCGGATTGATTTGATACGTTTCGGCGCAAAATATAGAAGTTGGAAAATTTGAAAACTTATAATTGGATTCGATGCACGATGCGTAATTTCGGCATTGTTTGACGTGGTTTGAAGCCTCGACTAAGTTCGTATTGTATTTTGGGACATGTTGGTATATTTGATTAAAGTACCGAGGGCCTCGGGTGGATTCCGGATGGCTAACGAACCAATTTAGACTTGAAGAAAGCTGCTGGAATTTTGGACTTGCTAGTGTGATAGTTTCTGCGGAAGCTTGATCGCAGAAGCGACCTCGCAGAAGCGAGATGCTTCTCGCAGAAGCGACTGAAGAGGGGGAGCTGAGAATGTCGCAGAAGCGACACCTCGTGCGCAGAAGCGCAAGAAGAACCGCAGAAGCGGCTATTTGCGCAAAAGCGGGCAATGGCCTCGCACCTGCGATGTGCGCAGAAGCGGAAATTCTTCCACATGTGCGAGAGGGCAGTGGCCAGTGGACTTCGCAGAAGCGGGCATTTTCTCGCAAAAGCGAGCTTGCAGGTGCGATAAATTTGTCCGCAGAAGCGAAACTGGGCAGAATCATAACGACCAAAAATGGTCATTTCGCCATTTTCGTTTTGGACTTTTGGAGTTCGGATTTGGCGATTTTGGAGAGATGTTTCACAAGCTTATTTGGGGTAAGTGTTATATATTCTAAAGTGTTTATATTTCACGAATCAATGATTATATTCATTATTTAATTCGGATTTAAATGGAAGAAATCAATTTTTTTACAAAATCTTCAAAAAATAAAAATTTAAGATTTGGAGGTCGAGTTGTTATTGGAATTCGATAAAATTGGTATGGTTGAACTCGTATCAGAATGGGTGTTCGAATTTCATAAAAATGCGGGCCCCGCCTTAACTTTTGTTGACTTTTTAGAATAAATTTTTAAGTCGACGTATTATTATTCGAAATTATTTCCGATGAATTTTAATGAAACTATGCGATTAATTTGGATATATTTGAGCGGTCCCGAGGTCAATTCAAGCAAGAAGGCGATTTTGGAATATCGGCATAACTTCAAAAAGGTAAGTGTCTTGCTTAAGCTCGAGTGGGGGAATTACCCCTTAGGCATTGAGTCTTTATGTGCCATTTGTGAAATGTGAAAAGCCGTGTACGCGAGGTGACGAGTACGTACTCGGGATTATACGTGCAAAATTCATTGAATTAAAGTCTTAGACACTATTGTGTAGTAAATTGGGAAATTGTGAAAAATTATTAAATCATCTGTTTGATATGCCTAAATCCTTATTGTTGAATTTGTTTTTATATGATAATTTGATGTGATTGTTACTTGAAATATTTATGAAATTTTGTGAGTATTGTTGGTTTAATATTTCTTGGAAATTAATTCCAATATGAATTTTCTTATGCAAATAATTAATTTAAGCGAGCTTAAGAATAAGTGTTAATATAATTATCTAAATTTGCATAATGAAGGTTTTGCTTTATGATGAGTAATTTCTATCTCTATTGATTATTTGGGTGTTATATACATTGTGTGGAGCCTTGGACTATTTGTTGTGAAATTAATTGATTTTGTTATATCTTTGAAATTTGGTTGTGGCCATTGGGCAAATTGTGATATGAATTAATTTTATTATGTTGCCGTGTTAATTTACCGCATAAATTATTGTATTGTGTGAGTTATTATTTTGGGGAGATAAGGGTGGAATTTCACTGTTGATATTATGTGAATATAAGGGTGGTATTTCGCTATTGTTATGTTTGTTGGAATATTGTCTGGGCAGAGCGATAAGGGTAGCAATAGGAGCGATAAGGGTGGCTATTGATATTGTCTGGGCGGAGCGATAAGGGTGGCTATAGGAGTGATAAGGGTGGCAATAGGAGCGATAAGGGTGGCTATTGTCAAGGACGATATGTGATGATGTGGGGCTGTGGTGTTGATGATTTTCATGTGACGTTGCGATTTTTTTGTGTTTACTTTTATACCTTGTGCAATTTGTCTTGTTGATAGTAAATTGGTAACAATCTGATTTATGTTGAAATTGAGAGCTTGTGGCTATTGCTAGGCGGATTATAAAATAAAATATGGGCACGAGGTGCCGTGAGTAAATAATGAGGATATTTGGCACGTGAATTGTTCGTGCAGCTGCGATATGAAATGTGGGCACGAGGTGTTGTGATGAAATGATAATGATATTCGGCATGTGAATTGTCCGTGTAGTTATGATATGAAATGAGGGCACGAGGTGTAGGTGAAATATGATAATTTAATTATGAGCACGAGGTGCCGTGAAAATATGAAAAATGGATTGAGACCCGTGTTTACCAAAAATATGAAAATGGGTTGTGACCCGTATGTTTATGATTTTGAAATGAGGTATCACATGGTGACTCTTTAATCGAAAGAATTATATTCAAAATATTTATTTGAAAGGATTTTTATTCAAGAAGAATTATATGAAAGAATTGTATTTGAAAGATATTTATTCGACGAAATTATATTCGAAAAAGAGTTTTATTCGTAAGAATTATATGTGAAAGATATTTAATTGAAGAACTTGATTTAACTGGGTGTAATTGTATTTATTAATTGTTGAGCGATATTAAATGGTGATTTTATTATCTTACTGTACATATCATTGGTTGTTTTATGTTGCCTTGATGTTATTTGTTTCCTATTATTTTGTATATTATATTGCATTGGTTATTAGACTAGTGAGTGTCTTGACTGTACCTCGTCTCTACTCCAATGAGGTTAGTCTTGATACTTACTAGGTACCGACCGTGGTGTACTCATACTACACTTCTGCACATTTTTGTACAGAACCAGGTATTGGAGATATCGGACTTGAGCAGAGTTGAAGCGGGATCGTAAGGATTCAAGGTAGAGCTGCTTGGTCGTCGCAGTCCCTTGGGGTCTTTTCATTTCATTGTACTGTTAATTTGTAATCAAACAGAATTGCATATTCAGTCCTCGTGATCATCCCATGTATTCAGTTAGAATTCGTAACTCGGTACTACCAGTTTTGGGAGGTTGTATATTCATATTTGTTCCTCTGTTAGTTTCAAAAAAAAAAAAGGCTTCAAAAATGTAATGTAAATCGGCTTACCTAGTCTTAGAGACTATGTGTCATCACGACGCCTGTGGTGGGATTTTAAGCCACCCCTGGCGCTCGTGCAGAAATTCCCAGATTTCTTTCTGTTCCGAGCATTTGACTTTCGGCGCTCATATCTCCTTCATCTATTAATAAAATTTTACAAGTAATATATAATTGGAAAGCTCTCCAATAGATCTTTCCAGTGATATAAGGCCTGCACATTTAGGCAGCCTATACAAGGAGATAACACTGTTGAACTTATGGATGTAGATCATATTTTTCACAAATATTTTGACAGCAATGTCTCTTAAATGGATAAACTGATTTTCACCAAATTTTAGCCAAACAATGGTGGAAGAATAAGCATATAAACATGTTCTTACACCTTCAATTGCCTTAGTGGTTTCTTACAAGATCACTTGTGGAGTCTCGTCAATTTTTCAGAGCAGACGCACTCATTAATCTAAAGGATTTAACTCTCAAGTGTGGTATATGGAATTATCTCAAATCACTTCCTTTTATAGGAGAATAGTGTGACCTTATTGAACTCCCACTCTATTAAAGAGTTGCATACTTTAACTCTCACTTTATTGAACTGACATTATTCATGAACTTGGTACATTCTAACACTACAGTAAAAAGGACAATCTAAACTCTTACTTGTTCTTGTTACTAATGCTATTTGTTAAGCCTTGGAATTAAATGGTTTGCTGATTTTCTTCCTAATTGTACAGTTAATATCATAGGGAAACTAGTTATCATGAACTTGAAAGCTATATCTTTGAGCAAAATTCACTATTCATGCGGAAAGGATTGCTAAGAGCATCATAATACACGAAGTTAAGGTTTATGTGGGGCTGATCTTACCTTATTAAAAAAAAAAAAGTTGTGGAATTGATTAGGATTCTTTTTATTTAATAAAAAATAAAAATAATAGGTAACGGAAAGTCCTCTTATGCAGGTTATCGGTGTTAGTTCTAATTTGTTCTCATTCTTTTCAATCCCTAATTGATGGTTCAACCATTTTTTGGATAAGCAAGTTGGATTGTTGTCTTAAGTTAGATAGACCACAATGTCTTATTTTTCTTTTTGTAATCTTTAACAAAAGAACTGCAAGAAGCAAGGGCATAGCCGCTACGCCAGAGCCTATATATATTTATATATTTATATATATATATATATTCTTGACGCTATTGGTTCTAGTTTCCATCTGTCACTCAAAGATTCAGATTCTGCAATTGTTTCCATCTCTTGTTCAACTGTACTTAGAGCTTGATTTTTCATCTTGGGGTTTTCACCAACACCACCTACACAAAAGAAAGAAAACTTGTCAATCGTGAATGTAACACTTTCAATGTTCAAAATTGAGAAAAAGCCAGTATCTTGTCACGATCCGAAATTTTCACCTTCGGACCGTAATGACGCCTAACATTTTACTTGCTAGGCAAGCCAACGTTAAAATAATATTATCTATTTTAAAATAATTTTTAAATTTATTAATAATAAAGAAACAAATACGGAAGTATGGTCTGAAATATAGTGAATAATCCAGAAGAATAACGGTGTCTAAATACCATCCCAGAATTGGTGTCACAAGTGCACGAGCTTCTAGAATAATACAAATAAGGGCCTGAATAAAATAAAGCTGTCTCGAAATAAACACACAGCTAAAGTAAAATAGACGGGGACTTCAAAACTGCGGACGTCGTGCAGTTATACCTCAAGTCTCCTCTGAGTAGCTGAAATTCGAGCAAGTCTATGGTACGCTGCTGGGATCAACTCCAAAATCTGCACAAGTACAGAGTGTAGTATCAGTACAACCGACCTCATGTACTGGTAAGTGCTGAGCCTAACCTCGACGAAGTAGTGACGAGGCTAAGGCGGTCACTTACATTACATGTACGCAATATTAATAACAACAACAATAATAGAAATAAATCAGGTAACTCATTTATAATAATTGAAGCCAATTCAGCAGTCATAACCAATTATCATTTCCATCAATTCTGTTGCAGCGTGCAATCCGCTCTCACAATATATTCACATTCAATTCTGTTGCAGCGTGCAACCCGCTCTCACAAATTATTCACATTCAATCCTCTCATATAATTATTTTTAATCAAGTATATATATTGACTTTTAAATAAGTTTATTGCGGTGTGTAATCCGGTCCCACAAATATTGACTTTTAATAAGTCTGCTGCGGCGTGCAACCCAATCCTCCAATATATCCATTTCAATCAATTCTGTTGCAGCGTGAAACCTGATTTTTCAATATATCCATTTACCAATTCTTATAGAAGAAATTTTTTCAATAAATGCAACATTTAATATAAAATTATAAGACAACAAGCATACAATAATTATGATTTAATTATGAAACAAACAATGACAAATAGCGAATTATTATGAAAATCAGGGAGAAAATAGACAGTTTTAATATTTAATATGCTAAATGTCAAATAACAATTAAGACACATAATTCAAATAGCATGTAACAATTAATGCAGGAATTCAAGAATTAATATTTGACAAAGAATAGGAGAAAAAATTATTATAATAATTAATTCATGAATTAAAACGATTTATGATTTTTCAAGTAATTATGCAAATAATTAATTTGACGACGTATAGACACTCGTCACCTCGCCTATACGTCGTTCACATGCATTTCACATAACAAATAATTTAAGGGTTCTATTCCCTCAAGTCAAGGTTAACAACGACATTTACCTCGCTTCGAAATCAAATTTCAAGTTTTCAATATACCCTTGCCTCGCGAATTAGTGTCCGAAATCCTCAAATCCAATTCAAAGTCGTGAAAAATCGCTTTGGAATCGCCAAAATCCGAGACTTAAAGCTCAAAAATAAGTAAAAATGGCTAAGACCCAATTTTATGTATTCTGCCCAGAATTTTCGCATCTGCGGGCTATTTTTTTCGCACCTGCGGCCTCTCATATGCGAGACAAAGCTCGCATTTGTGGAACAGAGCAGCTTGTCCAGTGGCCGCATCTGCGCCCAAAAATGTCGCACCTGCGACCTCGCAGAAGCGCACTAGTGACCGCAGAAGCGGCTCGTCCATCGCGGATGCGGTTTCGCACCTGTGCTTATTTCTCCGCAGAAGCGGAGCTCGGCAGGGCTTTCCAATGTCGCAGAAGCAACTGGAATTCCGCAGGAGCGACCACGCACCTACGCACAAAATGTCGCAGGTGCGACACACAAGAACAAGCACTGGGCAGCAAGTTCCAATTGCTCCGTGACTCGTCCGAAACTCATCCGAGCCACTCGGGACCTCATCCGAATATTCCAACAAGTCCTAAAACATAAAACGGACTTACTCGGGGTTTCAATTCACGTCAAACAACATCAAAATTATAATTCACACCTCGATTCGAACTTTTAAGTTTCAAACTTTTCAATTTACAAAACCTGTGGCAAAACATATTAAGAGAATCCAGAATGACTTCAAATTTGGCACACAAGTCATAAATGACATAACATAGCTATTCAAATTTTCAGAATCGGATTCTGGATCAGATATCAAAAAGTCAACCCCGTGATCAAACTTGAAAATCTTTAACCTTTAAATTACTAGTTTCCGTTAAATGGTCATAACTTGAGCTAAGGACCTCCAAATTAAATTTCGGGCATACGCTTAAGTCCCAAATAACGATACGGAGCTACCAGAACTGTCAAAACATTGATCTGGGTCCGTTTGCTCAAAATGTTGACCAAAGTCAACTTAGTTGAGTTTTAAGGCTCTATTTCACATTTTAATCCATTTTTCGCATAAAAACTTTTCGAAAAATTTTACGGATTGCGCACGCAAGTCGAGAAATGATAAATAGTAATTTTTGAGGTCTTAGAATACAGAATTACTTATTAAATTTAAAGATGACATTTTGGGTCATCACATTCTCCACCTCTAAAACAAAAGTACCTAACCTGGTGAATAAGTATAGATATTTACTCTGCATGTCCGACTCGGACTCCCAGATAGATGCCTCTACCGGCTGACCTCTCCATTGCACCCGAACTGAAGGATAACTCTTAAACCTCAACTGGTCGGACCTGCCGGGCTAGAATATCCACCGGCTTCTCCTCGTAAGTCAAATCTTTGTCCAATTGGACTGAGCTGAAATCTAACACATGGGACGGATCACCATGATATTTCCGGAGCATAGGCACATGGAACACCGGATGAACTGTTGATAAACTAGGTGGTAATGCAAACATGTAGGCTACTTCACTCACCCTTTTAAGAATTTCAAAGGGTCTGATATACCTAGGGCTCAACTTGCCCTTCCTTCCGAACTTCATTACACCTTTCATATGTGAAACCCGGAGTAATATTCTTTCTCCAACCATGAATGCAATATCATGAACTTTATGGTCGGCATAACTCTTTTGCCTAGACTGAGCTGTGTGAAGTCGATCCTGAATAATCTTGACCTTATCCAAGGCATCCTGTACCAAATCGGTACCCAACAACCGAGCCTCTCCCGGTTCAAACCAACCAACTGGCAATCAGCATAGCCTTCCGTATAATGCCTCATATGGAGCCATCTGAATGCTCAACTAGTAGCTATTATTATAAGCAAACTCTGCAAGTGGCAAGATATGATCCCAAGAACATCCAAAGTCTATAACACAAGCGTGAAGCATATCTTCCAATATCCGAATAGTGCACTCTGACTGTCTGTCTGTCTGTAGATGAAATGTTGTACTCAACTCCACTCGCGTGCCTAAATCACGTTGTACATCCCTCCAGAAATGTGAGGTAAACCGCGTACCTCGATCTGAAATAATAGACACGGGCACACCGTGAAGGCGGACAATCTCACGAATGTAGATTTCAGCTAACCTCTCTGAAGAATAGGTAACTGCCACTCGAATAAAATGTGCTGATTTGGTCAACCTGTCCATAATGACCCAAACTGCGTCAAATTTTCTCTGAGTCTGTGGGAGCCCAACAACAAAATCCATAGTGATACGCTCCCACTTCCACTCAATAATTTCTAACTTCTGAAGTAAACCATCAGGTCTCTGATGCTCGTACTTAAGTTGCTGACAATTCAGACACCGAGCTACATATGCAACTATATCCTTTTTTATTCTCCTCCACCAATAATGTTGCCGCAAATCTTGATATATTTTGGTGGTACCTGGATGAATACAGTACCTGGAACTGTGTGCCTCTTCAAGAATTAATTCACGAAGTCCATCCACATTAGGCACACAAATAAGACCCTGCATTCACAAAACTCCATCTTCTCCCACAGCAACTTGTTTAGCATCACCGTGCCACACTGTGTCCTTAAGGACAAGTAAATGAGGATCATCATACTGCCTCTCTCTGATACGCTCATATAAAGAAGACCGGGCGACTGTGCAAGCTAGAACCCGACTGGGTTCTAAAATATCTAACCTCACAAACCGATTAACCAAAGTATGAACATTTGCAGCTAATGGCCTCTCACCAACCGGAATATACGCAAGACTGCCCATACTCACAGCCTTTCTACTCAAAGCATCGGCCACCACATTGGCCTTTCCAGGGTGATACAAAATGGTGATATCATAGTTTTTCAACAACTCCAACCATCTTTTCTGCCTCAAATTAAGATCCTTTTGTTTGAAGAGATACTGGAGGCTACGATGATCAGTAAATACCTCACACGAGACACCGTAGAGGTAATGCCTCCAAATCTTCAGTGCATGAACAATGACTGCCAATTCTAAGTCATGAACAAGATAATTCTTCTCGTGAACTTTCAACTGCCGCGATGTATATGCAATTACCTTGCCATCTTGCATTAATATTGCACCAAGCCCAATATGAGATGCATCACAATATACCGTATACAATCCTGAACCTGTGGGCAATACCAACACTGGCATTGTAGTCAAAGTAGTCTTGAGCTTCTGAAAGCTCAACTCACACTCGTCTGACCATCTGAATGGGATACCCTTCTGGGTTAGTCTGGTCAATGTGCTTGCTATAGATGAAAACCCTTCCACGAACCGATGATAATAACCTGCCAAACCCAGGAAACTCCGGATCTCTGTAACTGAAGTAGGTCTAGGCCAATTTTGAACAGCCTCTATCATTTTAGGATCCACCTTTATGCCTTCTGCCGATACAACATGCCCCAAAAAGGCAACTGAATCTAACCAAAACTCACATTTTGAAAATTTGGCATATAACTGATTATTCTTCAAAGTCGGAAGCACACTCCGAAGATGCTACTCATGTTCCTCTCGACTGCTGGAGTAAATCAAGATATCATCAATGAATACAACCACAAAAGAATACAAATAGGGCTTGAACACCCGATTTATCAAATCCATAAATATTGCCGGGGCATTTATCAACCCAAATGACATCACTAGGAATTCGTAATGCCTATACCGAGTCCAAAAAGTTATCTTAGGGATATCAGATGCCCTAATCTTCAACTGATGATAACCAGACCTCAAATCAATCTTCTAAACCTTGGCACCCTGAAGCTGATAAAATAAGTCATCAATTCTTGAAAACGGATATTTGTTTTTGATAGTGGCCTTGTTCAACTGCCGATAATCTATACACATCCGCATAAAGCCATATTTCTTCTTTATAAATAATAGTGGTGCACCCCAGGGCGAGATACTGGGTCTAATAAATCCCTGATCAAGCAAGTCTTGTAACTGCACTTTCAATTCTTTCAACTTCGGCGGGGCCATACGGTATGGTGGAATAGAAATGGGCTGAGTGCCCGGAGCCAAATCAATACAGAAGTTAATATCTCTGTCGGGTGGCATCCTTGGCAAATCTGCAGGAAATACTTCTGGAAATTCATGAACAACTGGTACTGAGTCCATAGAAGGAACATCCGCACTAGGATCGCGAATATAAGCCAAATAGGCTAGACACCTTTTCTGTACCATACGCCGAGCTTTCATATAAGAAATAACCCTACTGGCAGAATGACCAGGAGTTCCTTTCCACTCTAACCGAGGTAACCCCGACATGGCTAGAGTCACTGTCTTGGAATGACAATCCAATATAACATGATAAGGTGACAACCAATCCATACCCAAGATGACATAAAAATCTACCATATCAAGAAGTAGAAGATCCACACTAGTCTCAAGACTACCAATAGTAACCACACAGGAACGATAGACATGATCTACTACAACAGAGTCTCCCACCGGTGTAGATACACACACAGAAACACTCAGAGAATCACAAGGCACAACCAAATATGAAGCAAAACAGGAGGACAAATAAGAATAAGTAGATCCTGGATCAAATAGAACTAAAACATCTCTATGGCAAACTAAAATAATACCTGTGATCACAACATCAGATGACTCGGCCTCAGGCCTAGATGGAAAAGCATAAAATCGGGGCTGAGCCCCACCACTCTGAATTGCATCTCTAGGACGGCCTCTAACCGGCTGGTCTCCACCTCTAACGGTCTAGCCTCCACCTCTAATGTCCTGACCTCCACCTCTAATGGCCTGACCTCCACCTCTAGCTGCTTGACCCCTATCTCTAGTTGGCTTAGCAGGTGGTAAAGCAACCGGTGCTGGTATGATGGCACGAGAATCCTGCCGAGATCTATTACTTGCCAATCTAGGGCAATACCTCCTGATGTGACCAATGTTCCCGTACTCATAACACCCATCCTGATGCCGTGGCTGCTGAAGCTAAAGCTGACCCAGATGGGCCGGATAATCGCTATAGTAACTCTGGAGTGGTGGTGCACTGATAGGAGCTGAATGTGCACTAAATGTTGGCTGCCCATAGTAAGGCATAATAGGACCGTGACTCCCTGAAGCAACGGAAGATGCATGAAGTGCTGAATGAAACGGTATGGGAGGATGACCTCTACCAAAATTACCCTTGCCTCCAGATGAGGCACCACCAAAACCACCGAACTGATGAGTCCCCTTATCAGACCTCTGCCTTCTCTCTTGTGCAAGAACCATCTCGATCCTCCTCGCGACATTAGCAGCCGCCTGAAAAGAAATTTCACTTCCGGTCTTCTTGGCCATCTGAAGCCTGATAGGGTGAGTGAGTACCTCAATAAACCTACTCACTCTCTCTCCCTCCGTAGGTAGTAAAGGGAGAGCATGAAAGTCCAAATCCACAAAACGGGACTCATACAGAGTAACAGTCATACTGCAATGCTGTAGACGCTCAAATTGCTTGCGGAATTCCTCTCTCAGTGTGATAGGGAGGAACTTCTCCAGAAATAGCTGAGAGAACTGCTCCCAGGTATGTGCAGGAGATCCGACTGGTCAGCTCAATGTATAATCTCTCCACCACCTCTTGGCAGAACCCATCATCTGAAATACAGCAAAATCAACCCCATTGGTCTCAACTATACCCATGTTCCACAGCACCTCGTGGCAACGTTCAAGATAATCTTGTGGGTCCTCAGAAGGTGTATCACTGAAGTGAACTGGAAAGAGCTTAGTAAACTTATCCAATCTCAATAAGGCCTCAAAAGACATGGCGGGCCTATTACCGGTCTGTGTTGCACTGGCTGAACTACCCCAACTGGCGGGGCTGCTGGAGCCTGATTCTGGGGAGCCATCTGCTTTGGAGCGAGAGTAGTGGGAGTTTGTGCTCCTCCCCCAGCCTGTGAGATGGCTGGTGCCACTAGAAATGTACCATTCTGGGCCACGCCATCCATAAGACTTACCAAATAGTCTAGAGCGTCCTGAAGTACTGGAGTGGCTATGAATCCTTCCGGGACCTGAACTGGTCCAATTGGTACATTCTGAACTGGATCTTCCTCCTAAAGATCCACCTGAGGTTCTATAACAGGTGTAGTTGCTCGAGCTCTGGACTGAGCTCTACCTCGGCCTCTGCCTCGGCCTCTAGCATGACCTCGGCCTCTACCCCTGGCTATAGTTGCCACCGGGGGTTCTGGTCCCTGTCCATCGGTAGAGATATTACGTGTTCTCACCATCTGCGAGAGAATAAGAGTAGAATGGTTCAATCATCGATGATAGAATAAAATCGCATGACAGAATAAGAAAGAAGTGATATTATACCTAAACTTTATAGCCTCTGAGAGATAAGTACAAATATCTCTATACCGATCCTTCAGACTCTACTAAGCTTGCTCGTGACTCGTTAGACCTATGTAACCTAGTTCTATGATACCAACTGTCATGACCCGAAATTGCCACCTTTGGACCGTGATGGCGTCTAACATTTCACTTGCTAGGCAAGCCAACGTTAGAATAATATTATTCATTTTAAAACAATTTTTAAATTTATTAATAACAAAGGAACAAATGCGGAAGTAAGGTCTGAAATATAGTGAATAATCCATAAGAACAACGGTGTCTAAATACCATCCCAGAATTGGTGTCACAAGTGCACGAGCTTCTAGAATAATACAAATAAGGGCCTGAATAAAATAAAGCTATCTGGAAATAAACACACAGCTAAAGTAAAGTAGACGGGGACTTCAGAACAGCGGACGTCGTGCAGTTATACCTCAAGTCTCCTCTTAGAAGCTGAAATCCGGGCAAGTCTATGGTACGCCGCTGACCAACTCCAAAATCTGTACAAGAAGTGTACAGTGTCGTATCAGTACAACCGACCCCATATACTGGTAAGTGCTGAGCCTAACCTCGACGAAGTAGTGACGAGGCTAAGGCGGTTCACTTACATTACCTGTACGCAATATTAGTAAAACGATAATAATAGAAACAAATCAGGTAACTCATTTTTAATAGTTGAAGCCAACTCAACAGTCATAATCAATTATTATTTCAATCAATTTCCGTTGCAGCGTGCAACCCGTTTCCACAATATATTCATTTTTCAACTCTCCAATATATTTATTTAATCAAGTATATATATAGACTTTTTAATAAGTTTGTTGCAGCATGCAACCCGATCCTCCAATATGGACTTTTTAATAAGTCTGTTGCGGCGTGCAACCCTATCCTCCAATATGGACTTTTTATTAAGTCTGTTGCGGCGTGCAATCCGATCCTCCAATATAGACTTTTAATAAGTCTGTTGCGGCGTGCAACCTGATCCTTCAATATATTCATTTCAATCAATTCTGTTGCGGCGTGCAACCCGCTCCTCCAATATGTTCATTTACCAATTCTCATAGAAGAAATTGCCCCAATAAATGCAACAATTAATATAAAATTATAAGACAACAAACATAGAATAATTATGATTTAATTATGAAACAAACAATGACAAATAGTAATTTATTATGGAAATCAGGGAGAAAATAGGCAGTTTAATGTTTAATATGCTAAATGTCAAGTAGAAATTAATGCACATAATTCAAATAAGCATGTAGCAATTATTACAGGAATTCAAGAATTAATATTTGACAAAGAATTATGAGTGAAACAATTAATATAATAATTCATTCATGATTTAAAATGATTTATGATTTTCAAACAATTATGCAAACAATTAATTTGACGACGTATAGACACTCGTCACCTCGCTTATACGTCATTCACATGCAATTCACATAACAAATAATTTAAGGGTTCTATTCGCTCAAGTCAAGGTTAACCACGACACTTACCTCGCTTTGCAAATTCCAATCAATTACTTGACCAAAGTTTTTCCTTTTAAATTCGTATCCAAAAGCATCAAATCTATTCACAAATAATTCGATATACTCAATACGAATCATAGGAATTAATTCCATATGAATTTAATAATTTTCCGAATAAAAATCCAAAATTCATTTAAATATTTGACAGTGGGACCCACATCTCAAACCCAAAAAACTCGTGAAATCCGAACACCTGTTCCGCTACGAGTTCAACCATATAAAAATTATCCAATTTCGATGTCAAATGGACCTTCAAATCTTAAATTTTCATTTTTGGAAGATTTTATAAAAATCTAATTTTTCTTCCATAAATTCACGGATTCATGATGTAAAAGAGTATGGAATCATAAAATATAATTAATATAGGACAAGGAACACTTAGCCCAATATTTTTCTGTGAAAATCGCCCAAGAATTGCCTTACCCGAGCTAAAAAATTGGAAATGGTTGAAAATGGGTCGAAATCCCATTTCCAGAACTTAAATTCTATTTTTCATATTTTTATTCATCGCGATCGCGGAAATTCGTTCGCGACGGTGCAGAATAAAATTTGCCCAGGTTTGTTTAACACTATGCGATCACATATAAAGTCATGCGATCGGAGAGAACAATTTCTTAGCATTACGCGATCGCGTATCGGTTTATGCTATCGCGTAGCACAATTTCGATGCTTCAGCTTCTGCCTCATTCCTTCTTCGCGATCGCAGCTTTGTGCTCGCGTTCGCAGTGCACTAGGAGCTAGCCTTTCGCCTTCGTGTGCCTATCTTCGCAAACGCGAAGAGTAAAACTCACGGCTCAAAATTCTCTCTTCGTGGTCGCAGGAATGGCTTTGCGATCGCGATGCACAATGCGCCAGATGACAGCAGAAGCTCAAAAACTAGATTTTCTAAGTTCAAAATCATCCCATAGCCTATCTGAAACTCACCCGAGACCTCGGGGCTCCAAACCAAACATGCACACAAGTCCTAAAACATCATACAAACTTGCCCGCGCGATCAAATCGTCAAAATAACACCTAGAACTACGAATCGGACACCAAATCAAAGGAAATTTTCAAGAAACTTTAAAACTTATATTTTTACAACAGGATGTCCGAATCATGTCAAATCAACTACGATTCTCACCAAATTTGGCAGACAAGTCATAAATATTATAGTGGACCTATACCGGGCTCCGGAACCAAAATACGGACCCGGTGTCAATAAATCCAACATCAGTAGATTCTTAAAAATCATTAAGCTTTCAAGCTTGTAATTTTTCATCAAAATTCCATATCTCGGGCTAGGGACCTCAGAATTCGATTTCGGGCATACGCCCAAGTCCCAAGTCACGATACGGACCTACCAGAATTGTCAAAATACTGATCCGGGTCCGTTTGCTCAAAATATTGACCAAAGTCAACTCAGGTAAGTTTTAAAGCTCTATTTCACATTTTAATCCATTTTTCACACAAAAACCTTCTGGAAAATTATACGGACTGCGCACGCAAGTCGAGGAGTGAAAAATAGTATTTTTCGAGGTCTTAGAACACAGAATTACTTATTAAATTTAAAGATGACATTTTGGGTCATCACAAAAAAACTTTCACGACCCAATTTCCCCTATAGGCCGTGATGGCGCACAACGTCGCCACTAGGCAAGCCAACGGTGAACTAGCTATGTATTTATACTTTTTAATAATTTCAAAGTATTTGATTTTTATTTATAAATGAGAAGTGAAAAATTATAGTAAAGTAAAGCATGAACCAATGAAGGAGCAAATATGGTGAAATACATGCTCAAAATATCATAAAGTGTCTACTAGCATATTCCCAAGATCCGGTGTCACAGGTGTACGAGCAACTATTAGAATATATGGAACACCTATGCTACTGTCTGAAATGGGATTGACAGAAAAGTAAATACAAAAGAGAGACTGCGGGTGCTACAGAACGGACTCAGAGAGCATCTCACCACAATGCCTCAGGATAACGGAGGTGCGCGCCTGAATGAACACCAGATGCACCTGCCTCAGATCCTGCACGATTAGTGCAGAAGTGTAGCGTGAGTACATAAACAACATGTACCCAGTAAGTATCCAGTCTAACCTCGAAAAAGTAGGGACGAGGGGTTGGCATCGACACTTACTATGGGCCAACAAATAAAATATAGAAAATCTAAATAGGCATGGAATACATGAATATTAATAATAACATAATAACCAGCAATGAATAATTAATTCTTTAACCAATAGTAAATTTAAAAATCTCCAACTAACACATACTAACTCCAAAAATTTTGGGCCAATGGATAAATTATAACCTCTCAAGTCATAAGTATAATATCAAGTGTAATCGGGCTCCAAACATTTACCACGCACGATTTATGCCGACGTCGTACAACCCGATCTAGAATAATGTGTACACTGCCGAGGGTCGAACGACATGAACCATAGATGCATCTGTTTTACTGCCGAGGCGAATGACCCGCTCCCATAAGAGTAGTGGTATCATACTGCCGAGGCGAAGGACCCGATCCCATAAGAGTAGAGATGTTTACCTAGCTCGCGGAAGTACTTGCGATGCGAGAGGACATGGATTTTATCATAAGCATTAATTATCGCTCAATTTTCCCAAAAGGAGAAGGCTACGTCGATAATCACAACTTTAAATCCCTAGTCTCAGCTCTATTCAAGATAGTCAATACGCAAAGTAATCACAATAGTACAATTAAAGCATGGTGTGGATCTAAGTCTACCCGGACATAATATGGAATATAGCTACAGATGGACTCTCGTCACCTTGTGCGTACGTACCTCCCCACACAAGAAATACATCGCAAAAATACACCTAAGGGGATGAATTTCCTCTTACAAGGTTAGGCAAGAGACTTACCTTGTTTGCAAGCTCACTTCCGGTCCACAAATCCGCTCTAAAGCCTCAACTTGGTGCCAAATAATTCAAAACTAGCCAAATATTATATAAATTAATCAATATACACTCACAAGTTCATAATTTAGCTATTACAGAAATTACCCAACCCAAATTAGAAGATTCCTAAAATTTAGTCACAGGCCCACGTGCCTGGATTCCAGAAATTTTTGAAGATAAATGTTACCCATAACCTCACGAACTCAAATATATAGTTTCCACCCAATTCCATAATCATTTTCGTGGTTAAATCCCATTTTTATTAAACCCTAGGTTTTTCAACAATCACCTAAAATTTTCACATTTTACATGTTAAAATCTACCCATAATCTATGTATTAAACTTACATTGGGTAGAAATTACTTACCTTCAATAACTAGGTGAAAACCCCTCTCCAAGAAGCTCCAAAAGGGCCAAGAAAATGAAAAATGAAAGAAAATGGCCTAAGTCCTGTTTTAAAACAAGTCTCTACACAAACCTATCATCATCAAAATCGTGGACAAGCCCTCGTGATCACGAAGGCAAAATTGAAGAACCCAGGAAAATCCCTCTTCGCGATCGTGAGAGGACACACGCGAACGCGATGAACTGAGCCGCCTCCTTATCACGAATGTGTGCCCTCACTCGCGAACGCGTAAGGCAACTAAGTTTCCCAAAGTTTCCCAGGCCCAGGCCCTCAACCCTATGCGAACGCGACATGTCTCACATGAACGTGAAGCAAAAACTTGCCCAGTTCCCAGTTCCTTCTTTGCGATCGCGAGGATTCCTTCGCATTCGCGAAGAAGGAAACCAGATCAGAAATTTCTGGTGTTTCCAACTTAGCTCCGGGCAGTCCGAAATACACCTAAGCCACCCGGGACCCCGTCCAAATACATGCACAAGTCCATAAACATATTACGAGTTTGCTTAAACTCTCGGAATACGTAAAACAACAACAAAACTAAGAATATCACCCCGAAACTAAATTGAATCAACTTATGAACTTCAAACTTCTTAACTAGCTCTGAACGCGTTGAAACATACTTAGACTACTCAGAATGATACCAAATTTTGCGTTCAATTCTTAAATCACCATAAGGAACTATTCTCAGGCTCGGAATACCAAACAAAATTCGATAACACCAAAACCTACTCCAAACCAAACTTAAAGAACTTGAAAACCTTCAATGCGCCAAATTTCAATATTAAGCGTCGAACGCTCCCGGGTCATCCGAAACCCGATACGAACATACAACCAAGTCCAAAATTATCATACAAATCTATTGGAACCATCAAATCCTGGTTCTGAGGTCGTTTACTCAAAACATTGACTCAAGTCAAATTTAACCATGATAAGCCACTATTAAGGAACTAAGTGTTCCGATTTTAACCTGAACCCTTCCAAACTTGAACTAACCATCCCAGCAAGTCATAAAAAAGTAAAAGCACATACGAGGAGTCTTAATTAGGAGAACGAAGATCTAGAAAGTGAAACGACCGGTCAGATCGTTACAAAACTCAAACACTTGAATAAAACAAAATTAGATTATCGTCTACATGCAGTGTTTTATTTGTCATAAAGAACATATATGAATATGTTGCAATAATATAATTATTACTGTAACGACCCAGCCAATCGTTTTAAAAGTTATAGCCTCGTTTCTCCATTTGTTGCTTATTCTATACTTTATAACTATTATGTGACTTGCCGAGGTAATTGGTTCGGGTCCGGTGAGGTTTTTTGAATGAATTGGAACACTTAGTTCCAAAGTTTAAAACTTAAATTGAAAAAGTTGGCTGGATGCCAACCTATGTGTAAACGACCCCGGAATAGCATTTTTATGATTTCAATAGCTCCGTATGGTGATTTTGGACTTAGGAGAGTGTCCGAAAAATTATTTGGTTTGGAAGTTAATTTAGGCTTGAAATGGCTAAAATAGAAATTTAAGTTTGGAAGTTTGATCGGGGAGTTGACTTTTTGATATCAGGGTTGAAATACGACTATGGAAATTTGAATAGGTGTGTTATGTCATTTATGACTTGTGTGCAAAATTTGAGGTCAATCGGACTTGATTTAATAGGTTTCGGCATCGAATGTAGAAGTTGGAATTTCTAAGTTTCCTTAAGCTTGAATTGGAGTATAATTAGTGGTTTTAGCGTTGTTTGATGTGATTTGAGGTTTCAACTAAGTCCGTATGATGTTTTAGTACTTGTTGGTGTATTTGTTTGAGGTCCTGGGGGCCTCGGGTGAGTTTCGGATGGTTAACACATCAATTTTTGGACTTGATGTTTTGCTAAAATTTTCTGGTGCTCAGGTCTAGTTTTCTTCTACGCGATCGCGTGAGAAGATCCGTGATCGTGTAGGTTTACATCGGCAGTGGAAATTTTACTCTATGCGATCGTTTGTAGGGAACTGCAATCGCATAGCTTGAGAATATTGTGCATCGCGAACGCGTGGGCTAGGCCGCGTTCGCGAAGAGGAACGGAGGGGGGGAGCTGGGACACGCGCTTAATGCTTCGCGATCGCATGAGAAGGTTCGCGATCGCGTAGGCTTACGGAGACTGTGCTTCGCGATCGTGTGAAATGTTCCGCAATCGCGGTTATTTGTGAGCAATGAAAATTTGTGCTTCACGATCGTGTGAGTTGGTTCGCGATCACATAGAAGAAATCACTGGGTAGAATGTTTCAGTTCTAAAAATGGGACTTCGTCCCATTTTCTATTTTTACCGATTTGGAGCTCGGGGTAAGGCGATTTTCAGGAGATTGTCAAGGAAAACAATGGGGTAAGTATTCTTAACTCAATATTGGTCAAATTACCTGAATCCATGGTTGTTTTTAACATTTAATTGGTGAATTAAGTAGGAAGATTTAGAAAAACCTCTTGGTTCAATTTGAAGATTTGAGGGTCGAGTTGATGTCGAATTTTAGTAAAACTTGTATGGTTGGACTCGTGGTTGAATGAGCGTTCGTATTTTATAACTTTTGTTGGGTCCGAGACGTAGGCCCCACGAAGGATTTTTGGGTTAAATTTCGGATTTTGTTAGAAAATTTGTATTTTCTTATGGAATTTATTCTTATAATTTGTATTGATTGAATGGAATTAAATACGATTAGATTCGAGCCGATCGGAGTCGGAAAATCGAGGAAAATGCATACTACTTGACTGATTGAGCGTGGTTTGAGGTAAGTCACTTGTCTAACCTTGTTTGGGGGAAATTTTCCCTATGATTGGTATTGATATGATAATTGTAATGTGTTGAGAGTCGTGTACACGAGGTGACGAGTGTGTACACGGGCTAAATGTGGCTTGATACGCGTGGCTAGTAGCGGAACTACTAGAAGTCATGCGGTGTGATAAGGGTGGCTAAAACGCGGGATGTTATTTCGGAAAAAATGTTTTCTTTAAAAAAATTTAATGTGAAGGCTCCCGCAGTGATATAGGAAAATGAGATATTGTGAAATTATTTATGATTTGGGACTATGATACGGTACCTCGGGAGTGTCCCTTATTGATATTTCTTTATGGCTGCATTTGCCTTTGATTATTGTCGTGATTTTTCTTAAAGTTGTAAATTTCTATTTTCTTTCCGAGAGGTATTATTTTCCCTTATTCTATGTAATTTAATGGTGACATACTATTTACTTGATTCATTTCATTTTTATTTTTATTATTATTTTATTGTTAAACTTTTCACCATGTCTTTTATTATTCCAGTAGGGCCTGACCTGACCTCGTCACTACTCTACCGAGGTTAGTCTTGGCACTTACTGGATACCGTTGTGGTGTACTCATACTACGCTTCTGCACATATTTTGTGCAGATCCAGGTACTTTCTACTAGCCCAGATATCAATGAGCTACCTGTGTACCGAGACTTCGAGGTATATCTGCCACCGTCCGCAGACTCCGGAGTCCCCTTCTATCCTTATTATGTTGCTTCTTTATTTTCTTTAGACTCTGATATATAGAGACATTGAGGAAAGATTCTTAGAAGCTTGTGACTTATTCCTACCGGATTTTGGGAAGTTGTAATTATGTGAAATTGCAGATTTATTTATTTTAGATTTCTATTATTATTCTGCATTTATAGACTTACCTAGTATTAGAAACTAGGTGCCATTACGACATCATGCAGAGGGAATTTGGGGTCATGACAAGTTTGTATCAGAGCCCTAGGTTCATAGGTGTTATGAGTCACAAGCAGGTTTAGTAGAGCCTCGCGGATTGGTACGGAGACGTCTGTACTTATCTTTGGGAGGCTATGGAACTGTTAGGTAAATATTCACTTCTTGTATCCCTATCGTGCGCATTTGTTGACATCAAAAGTTTAAACCATTGTCTTTCTATTCTCTCACAGATGGTGAGGACAAGCACAACTGGATCGATGATCGGACACTCGTTCCCCCTATTGGAGCTGCAAGAGGCCAGGGCCGGGGTAGAGGCTATGCCAGAGGACGAGAAAGACCACGTGGTGTAGCCATAACACCTACATGAGCTCCTGCAGAGGAGCCACCAGTAGCTCCAGTTGGAGAGTAGGTACCTGAGATGCCTGTTACTACCCCTGCACTTCAGGAGGCTCTTGCCCAGTTGTTGAGCATGTTTTGCACTCTAGCTCAGGCAGGGTTGATTCCACTTGCTTCTGCCACATCTCAGGTTGGGGGAGGAGCACATACTCCCGCCGCTCGTATCCCAGAGGCACGGGCCCAGGTTGACCATAACCCAGAGGTTATACCAGTGCAGCAAATTATCCCAGTTCGGCCCGAGGTTAGGGCAACAGTTTCAGAAGGGGAGCAGCTCAGGCTTGAGAGGTACAAGAAGTACCACCCTCCCACATTCAGCGATTTAGTTTCAGAGGATGCTCAGGGTTTTCATGAGGAATGTCACCGTATCCTCCATACTATGGGTATTGTGGATTCCAGTGGGGTTTCTTTCACGACATTCCAGCTTAGAGGAACGGCCTACCAGTGGTGGCAAACATACGAGTTGGATAGTCCGGCTGAGGCAGCTTCACTCACTTGGACTCAATTTTCAGATATGTTTTTGAGGGAGTATGTTCCTC
>AWOL01S0010673.1:144037-181914 GCA_000715115.1 Nicotiana otophora | reverse complement strand
ACAAGACAATAAGACAACAATAAAAGAACACCAGAATTTACGAGGTTCGGCCAATTTTGCCTACTTCCTCGGACACAATCAATATTTTATTCCACTCCAAAATTACAAGTGAAATAATACTAAAGAGAGAAGATACAAATGCCTTAAGAAGATAAAAAAGGCAAATGAGAGGTGTGTCTAAATCCTAAACATTAGGCCTCCTTTTATAGGGTGAAATTCCCATTCAAAATTGTCATCCACCGATGTGGGACTTTTGACAATTTCAACAATTTTCTTTTTAAAAAAGGTAAGATTTATAGAAGGCAGTCTTCTTGACAAAATTAGAATTGAATACGAAGAACTTATGGTTATAATGGAAATATCAAGATTAATTTGGAAACAATCTAATGAATTTTCAGAATCTTAAGAAGAAGATAACTGGGGAAGGTAGTTATTTGACTCAAGGCTACCTAGGTTGTTTCAAGAGGGTCATCACAAGTCTAAGGAGGTATTGGATCCCATTTTATAATTCATAGGGATTGGAGGGGCAAATGAATCTCCCAAAAGGGGTTCTGGGCATTACTCAAGCACCTAAACACATACTAAGGTATTTTTCACATGACTTCCTCTGAGATTATATCAAATCTCAGTAACTGTAAACAGAATTTTCAGGCTTAGCACAAGGGAAAAAATGTATGACATGGAGAAGGAAAGTCCTTAAAACATGCAAGAAACTATACCTTTGCCAAAATGTACTTCTCCTTTTCATGAAAGCCATCTTTCGGGCTTGGCTTGGAAACAGATTGAATAGCATCAACATTTGTTGATCTGAAAAAATTGATCATTCAACACGAGTTATACTAGTAAAACATAGTTTACAAATCATTAGAGCTAAATGCATGTAATATAATCCTAGCACGTGGGGACATTATCTACTTGTTTCTTACATTTGTTATCAAAAGATGAATTGTCCGACAATGTACTGAAATAGTAGATAGGGACATAGATAGTTCTATTATCTGTAAAGCGGGAATTTTATGATCTTTCACATCTCTTAACATTTCTTTTCTTGACTGACTGGAGGACCTTTCACATTAAATCTGAACTCGAAGATCTACAGAAATTTATACCATGCAAGAATGCCTTTCTTGTATGTTATCAACTAAAGGAACATACCTGCCACTTGGAAGTAGAAGCAGCTCCTCCCACACCGAGTTACAGTAAGAATTACCCAATGTGCGAAATAGATCCAAGATGGTAGGCTCCCAAACCCTGACATCTAACGTGATGGACCTGACCTGCAAATAATAAGTATCTCAAGAATAAATACAGGCCCATAGATCTTTCAATTTTTTTTGCAGCGACAGCAAAAAAGGTATCAACTCAAAATACATTTCCAGAAAAGATTCAATAGCTACTAACAACAACAACAACCCAGTAAAATTACCCCTACCCCGAGGGAGTAGAGAAACTGTTTCCGGAAGACCTTCGGCTCAAGAAGACGAAAAGAGAAACAATATATCAGTACTATCGACAAAAAACAATATAAATGATGACAGCAACATAAGAATCAGAGAATAGATGCAAAACACTAATAATACTCCGTAAATAAGGTCCGGCACAAAGAAAAATAGTAGAATAGTGTGAACACAACATGACCACTAGCAGTCTAAGACAAAGCCCTATCAGACTAGCCTCACACCTTTACAAAGAAGAACAATGTTCAACTACCTCCTAACCTACAACCCTAATGCTCGACTTTCACACCTTCCTATCAAGGGCCATGTCCTCGAAAATCTGAAGCCACGCCATGTCTTGTCTTATCACCTCTCCCCAATACTTCTTAGGCCGCCCTCTACCTCTCATCGTACCCTCCAAAACCAACCACTCACACCTCCTTACCGAGGCATTTGGGCTTCTCCTCTGTACGTGCCTGAACCATCTGAGCCTCGTTTCCCGCATCTTGTCATCCATAGGAGCTACGCCCACCTTCTTCCGAATAACTTCGTTCCTAATATTATCCATCTTAGTATGCCTGCACATCCACCTTAACATCCTCATTTCTGGTACCTTCATCTTCTGGATGTGTGATTGCTTAACTAGCCAACACACAGCCCCATACAACATGGCCGGTCTAACCACCGCCCTATAAAACTTACCTTTGAGTGACAGAGGCACTTTCTTGTCACACAGTACTCCAGATGCTAGTCTCCATTTCATCCACCTCACACCTATACGGTGCGTAACATGCTAGTCTATCTCCCCATCCCCCTGGATAACCGACCCAAGGTACTTCAAACTGCCACGCTTGGGGATGACCTGTGATTCAAGCCTCACTTCCGTGCCCGCTTCCCTCGGCTCCGCGTCGAACTTGCACTCTAGGTATTCCGTCTTAGTCCTGCTCAACTTGAAACCCTTAGACTCGAGGGTCTGTCTCCAAACTTCCAACCTCCCGTTAGCGCTGTCTCGCGTCTCATCGATCATATCAATGTCATAAGCGAATAACATACACCATGGCACCTCCCATTGAATGTGGCGTGTCAGTGCGTCCATAACCAATGCAAATAAGAACGGGCTGAGCGCAGATCCTTGATGTAACCCCATAATAACCGGAAAATCCTCTGAGTTGCCTCCTACTGTCCTAACTCGAGTCTTAGCTCCATCATACATGTCCTTAATCGCCCTAAAGGCAACCGGCACACCTTTAGCCTTCAAGCATCTCCAAAGAACCTCTTTAGGGACCTTGTCATACGCATTCTCTATGTCAATAAACACCATGTGCAAATCCTTTTCTTTTCCCTATACTGCTCCACCAACCTCCTAATAAGGTGAATAGCTTCCGTAGTCGAACGACCCGGCATGAACCCGAACTGGTTGTCGGATATAGACACCGTCCCCCTCACCCTCACTTCTACCACCCTCTCCCAGACTTTCATGGTATGACTTAGTAACTTGATATCCCTATAGTTGTTACAACTCTGGATATCACCTTTGTTCTTGTACAGTGGAACCATCATGCTCCACCTCCACTCATCTGGCATCCTCTTCGTCCTGAAAATAACATTGAACAGCCCAGTCAACCACTCCAAGTCTGCTCTACCCGCACACCTCCAAAATTCTACCGGGATTTCGTCCGGCCTGGTTGCTCTACCCCTACTCATCTTACGCATAGCCCCCACGACCTCCCCGACCTTAATGCACCTGCAGTACCTAAAGTCTTGGTGCCTCTCGGAGTGCCCCAATTCACCTAGCATAATGTCTCGATCCCCCTCTTCATTCAGGAATCTATGAAAGTCTGTCATCTCCTCTTAATATGCTCCTCTCCCATCAATACTCTACCGTCCTCGTCTTTGATGCCCCTCACCTGGTCCAGATCTCGAGCCTTCCTCTCTTTCGCCTTGGCCAATCGGAATAACTTCTTCTCCCGACCTTTGTCCCCCAGATCCTCGTACAGACGGCCAAATGCCGCAGTCTTAGCCTCCGTGACCGCCAACTTCGCCTCCTTCCTAGCTACCTTATACCTCTATATGTTAGCTCTCCTCTCATTCAATAGCTACTAACCTCTGGAACTAATAATGGATCATCATGAAAGTAATGCAAAAAATCATATTCGCAGATATAGATGCATGTGGACCAGTAGAAAATTGAACAAACACCATGAACTAAAGTGGTCTATTTTTTGTTGCAAAAATAAGACGGATATTTGTAGACAAAAGGAACAAAAGAAATTTCAGTATTGACAAATATGTACCTTTGAGATATGAACACCAAGGTTCCGATGAATTCCCGAGCATTCTATGCAAATTAAGATACCAAGATTTAGAGATGCCCAATCAGGTTCTAAAGCACCACAGTCAGCACACGTGTCATTTCCAGGAACTTTTCTGAGAATCCTAGAAACAGAATCGGCCTGATTGACTCTCATGGTAGCTAGTGCATTTTCGCCACTAACAGCCACTTGAACATTTGAAGAAGCAGCATAGGTACCGTTGCTACTATCAACGTCATTTTTACTAGGATCAAACTGCAAAAACTAGACGACGCTCAAGATGACTTCAGAAAATTATTTTGTACAGAAAACTAGATTTCAAGATTCAACCTTATGTAGATGAGAATTCAAAAGGGACGCAATCACTCCGGTGATTTTATTCATCCAGTCAACTCTTTCAGCTTCACTTTCAGCCTGCCAGTGGAAAATAAAGGGCAATTGTTATACATAATGGATCAGCCCTTGTTAAAGTGTTGTAGAATCTGGTAACACATTAGTGCAACTACAGAAGAGCTTGCACCGTTCATGGTTCTTTCTGCTGTAGCAAATAAAGAAGCCAATTGTGACTATTGTTCGGCCCATTACTATATAGTGTCAAAGCATAAGACTTGACAAACGCACAGTTGACAGATCTTTTATTTACTTGATGAAGATTAAAACAAAATATACTGTGCATAAGCTTAAAAAATGGTAACCTGAATCAATTTGACTAAAAGATAGATAGCCAAATGAAACAATTACACTATATCGTCAAAAAGTTGTAGCATTCCTCCATTCAGTAATCAGATACAGATCTAATGCATCAAAGCAATAGTAGACTTAAAACTCAAACTTCCTAATAAAACAGTTTAAAATATTGAGTTACTTTAACTCTTTATTCTTTGAAATGTTCTTCCCTTCTAGCATTGACATATTACTATCAATTTAGCATCGAGAACAAAGATCGACTATTCTATGCTTTACCTGCAATGTATAAGTTTTTAACGGCGAAATAATTCTGAAGCAAAGCCTCAAGTCTGTGTCCTCCGCATCAGGTTTTATAGTAGAAGTATGAAGATCAACAGTACGACAGCCTAAATTCTCCTCTCCAAGGGATGACGACCTATACCTTGTCCGGAATCTGCCAAATACACTAATATTGTTATCAACACCGGAGGGATGAGATGACGGGGAGCCCTGCCAATAAGATTAAATTTGAAGGAGTAAGCAAAAGAGTGTCCTGGAAATAACTTTACGGCTAAAATACTCTAGCACTTAGTTAAAAAAAATCCACCACAGTTGAAGAAAGTGTAATTTTTACATTAACCATAGGTGCTTTCCAAAGTGCTTCGGATACCATAAAGTACCATTAGTTTGTATAAGTTTTGTTCCAAATTTTCTTTTCAAAAAGCTAAAGTTTAGAGCTTTTAAGTACTTTCCAGTTTTGAACAAAGAAGGTAATTTTAAACAAAAAATTAGGTGCCAGATATTTTTCCTTTTTGATCAAGTAATAAGATTTTATTAAGAAAGGGCATAAATACACGCATACAAGAAGTATAGCAAAAACTAGAAAATCTTACAGCGCGCCAGATCTTTTTTATTATCATTGTTTCAAAGACAACTTTGCCCTGCTATGATGGAATCACATCAAAGACTTCAAAATTAAAAGATGCTCTTTTGACTGAGGTGGCAAAGGGTTGCCTTTCAGATATAGAAAATGAGCACAATGTAAACCTACTATAGACAGTCATTAGTAGGCCACATCTATATCAGCAAATATAGACATATTTCAGTCGTTCTCTCTCGTCAAAGTAGATTCATGTTGATTTGCCAATTCTACACAAACATCAGCTTTTGAAACAAATAATATTCTTAGCAATCCAAGGAGTTCACACAGAAGTAAGCCTACTCATGAAGATGTTAGAGAAAGTCATAAAGAATCAGCAACATTACATTTGGCCTTAAGGTTTTTCTCCCACATAATTCATAAATTTCCACCAAATGACTGTACTTTACCAGTTTACCTTATTATACTAATTGTGAGAAAGCACGGGAGAAAATATATTATTGATATTAGATACTCAATACAATACAAGAGGTCCTTATTTTTAGCTATACTCTGCAAGGACATATTATCACTGCACTTAAGATTCAATTATACGACCTTGATTTTCATGTCAACTGAGAATCAGAAAAGTAACACTAAACAAGTAGGACTGATTCACACAAGGCGTCTAAGAAAAACTTAGAAAAAGAAAGATAAAGCAGAATAAAGGCATGAAAAATGACTTATATTAGGAAGGTGAAAAAAATTAAGAATACCATCTGTGCACCCTTGAGCCTGTAATAATATAAATTGCCAAGACTGTCAAGTACGAAAAACCGTCTCTTCCAATCTGCCCTCAAACTGGAAGATCTTTTCAAAAGATATCCCTGCTTAATAGTTTGGACCTGGAAGAATGTAAGAAAAAGTATCCAGAGTTTAATGTCTAGTATTTACAATAAAATTAATCTACAAAATCAGGAGACATTTCAGGGATTCCTATACTTAAATCTAGTGCTATATTTATTGTAGAGCTCTCAACCCCTACACTGACAAATAACAGGCAGAAATGGCATTGATATATTACTTACCGCTCCTTCTGCACTGGACTGCATAATTGCTTCTATATTTTTGTCTGAATTCATACCAACACCATTTGAGGCTATAGAACTAGTTGAAGTACCAAGGTTACTGGATCCCCGCATATGATTAAGCTCAGCTTGTGTCCTGAACTCTTGGATTCTTTTGGCAAGTTTGTCTTGTTCTATGCTGGCCTGTTCCTTCGACTGCTGAGCATATGTCAAAACCTGATTTGAGGAGTTAATATTAGCACCAAAATTATGCAAAAAGAAGAAAGATATCAGACACAAACTGCAAATTTTTAATCATTTTGACTGTTGTCAATGTCAATAATCAAGCAAGCTGCAAATCATCCATTTTATGTTTATAAATGCAGCAAAAAAGGTAGTGCAAGACATATAGATCTGAATGTAATCAGTGGAGGTGGCAAATGAGCAGGCTGGACTACATTGTGTGGTGGAAGAAGGTTAGGTAGCCAACGGGTCATGAGCAACCCATCCAATGCTGGTCCGCTGCGGTTTAGGCCAAAACTGGCCGAGTAACCTGTAGTATTTGAAATTCATCCTAAATAAGTTTTCACTAATATATACTTTTTATATATGCTCAGTTTATGCCCTTCACTGAGGTACTAGTGAAGTATCATTTATACCAGAGACTACATTTTCTCCTTCAAGAAACTTTGCAGTGATTGAAGAGATTTTCAAAACAAAAAAGCAAAAGAAATGAGAAGCAAAGCAAATAAACACCAGTTCCTCAACAAGCCCAATGCTTACATTATGCTTGGCTTTGTCAACTTTGGCTGGTAGGGTGGATCTCCCAAGAAGGGTGTCATGATTGACATCGTTAGTAATCAGCATGTGACTGACCCCCTCTCTCTCCGTCTCTCTCTCTCTCTCCGTGTAAAAAAAGGTATTTCTAAAATGAAATAGCCATCTCTCTCCTTATCAAAAAAAAAATACCAACTATATCTCAATCCCAAACAAGTTAGGGTCTGCTATATGAATCCTCTCTGACCACGTTACTCCGTCTAAACTCATCTCATGCCAATATTATGCAAATACAAATAAAAAGCATTAAAAGTTCTGTATATTTTCGAAACTTATAAACCTCCGGAAGGCTAACCCACTCCTAGAAAGCATATGACCGACGATAAAAGTGCTAATATCTAAAACATATACTCAACTAATATGTATCGCCTACATATATCTTTTTTTCATTATGCCATATCTTTTGCTAAGTCTGAATAGATTCCCAAAAATTGTAGGTCCTTCGAGACAACTTTCTTCCACGTGATTTTTGATCTACCTCGTTCTCTTTTAATACCTTCATTTACCATGGTTTCACACCTACGGAATGTGCGAAGTGGTCTAACTTTGCTCTTCGTTAATATTTGGGACCAAAGGGTTCATCTACGACCCCTTTTTTTTGTTGCTAACAGAGCATTATTGAGCTAAAACTAGATTCTAAATACAATGATTAGCACTTGAGGCTGCTACATAGCTATCTTTAAAGGCACTATTTTTAACCAGCCCCAACCCCTCCTCTATTTTACCCACCCTTGACACCAACAACCACCACCTCTCCACAGGGTTACCACCATCACTGTCCCTTTCAGAAATAATAGAGAAGGAGAATATGGTAGATGGTGGACGGTGAAGGTTGTTGCCTTTTGGATGAAGGAGGTTATTTCGAGGGTGGATAAAAAGAGGGAGGGGAATACCAGTGGAGACAAAAAACAAAATACAGTAGGTGATTTCTTCCCGTTTGTTCAAGCATTGCTGGAAAGAGTTACCTGGTACCTGTTGTTGGTGGGAGGTAGCAGGTATCCCGCGAAATTAGTCGAGGTGCACGCAAATTAGCTCCGACACGACGATATTTAGAAGAAAAAAGAAGTGGGGGTTGTTAAAAAATCAAGGGCTTAAATGATAGGACACATGGCATCTTCCGGTGCTAATCATGATAATTAGAGATAAGTTGATCTCAAAGCTTCCGCTGTTAGCAAATAAGGGCATTGGTAAGCTCTTTTGCTAACGACAGGGGCTTCTACCGCAACTATTAATTGAGGGCAAAGTTAGAATATTTTGCATAGTTCAAGCACAAATTTGGTCCTTTGCCCTAAAAAATAGCCATCTTTCTAGTAATTCTCAATTGCACCTTTTAAATGAGGTAGAAATACCTTAAAATAAGCAAGCACATTAGCACAAAACCCAAGATGCTCTTAAAAGCCATGAATCAGCTATTCTATGCAAAGATCAATCTCCTTAAATATAATTTGCGCATATTGCAATTGATGGTAGGCTAGATACCCGTGTTTTAGCCATAAGATTGCACTATAATTACTGCATTTTACGTGTGTTTGAGCTTTAAACGATAGTGATTTACACTTATTATGTGTTTTGTGCCTTGTAGAAAACGACTCCGAGCTATTAAGGTAATTTGGAGCTAAATCGAACAAGTTGGAGCTTTGAAGTCTGAGTAGAAGCCCAAGCAATTAAGCTGGGATCACGTTCAGGGGGTCGAGATCCAAGTTCGGATGTAAAAAAATGACGAAACAAATTTACTCTGTAAAAATTGCACAGCCGCAACAGTGCAAAATATGCCCAGATTGTATTTTGCAAAGTGTTCTGCAATTTTCCACAAGCGTGCCGCATGGCGCAGCGCGGGGTGCGGCGCGGTAGTACAAAATTGTTAGAGTGTTTTTCTATTTCGGCTAAAAAAGGGTAGTTTCATCCGGATTTATTTTGGGCAGGCTTAAATACACCAGCAAACACCATTTTCGGGACTTTTGGACACATTTTCGACCTAAGGAGGCTTGGGAAGAACACAAGCAAAAGGATTTTATCATTCCTTCTTCACTCAAGATCCTGGTTTGGATTGAATTTATGTTTTCCTATACTTTAGTTATATTTGTGAAGAACTTCGCCATGTCTATGGAGTAGTTCCTTTTATGCTTTGATGGATTTGGTGTATTGATGATTGTTTGTGGATTATAACTCTATTTTTATGTATTTGAATCGTTTTGGAAGATTTAATTGTTGCATCTATATTTACTAGTTCATGTAATCGAGAGAGGCATAACTTGTGATATCTTTGCATTATATAGTTAGTTGAGTTCATAGATTCTTCTAAGTAATCGAAAGAGGCTAGTTGAATCATTGATTAAACCTAGTTAGGAAAATAATCGAAAGAGGTTTTCCTAAAGACCGATCCACTACGCATTTTTGCACATTTTCACTGTGCTTAAATTGGTTCATCTCGTGAGGTTATGACTTAATCGAGAGAGGAGTTTTTGCTGAACGTTTGAACTAATAATAAAGTAAATTCGAGAGACTCACTTGAATATTATAAGTGAATTATCTAGAGTTAGATCCCGAACAATTATCTTGCACCTATCTTGTCAAAACCCTATCCTCTCCCACTGACAACCTTAGTTGCTTACTCCTTGTCTCGATAGTCATTAGTCAATAGCCTTAGATTCTTAGTTAATTTCACTTCTTAGTCATATAAATCTCAATTGTTGATCCTCCTCGATAGCAATCAAACTAGAAACTACGAGAATGTTGTTTAAATCCAATCCCTGTGGATACGATATTATACTATACTATCTATGATTAGCGAGCACAATTTAAGTGTGTGTTTTGCGCTCATCAAATTTTGGCGTCGTTGCCGGCGATTGGCAATCAATAGTGTTTGAAATAGTTTGTAGTGCTAATTCAGGAATTTTATTTTATTTTTTTTCTTCACGGGTATATCTTCCTTGTGCAGGCAACATGTTAAGTTTGTGGTGTATGACTCGATTTTCTTCAAAAGAAGTAATACCCTACAACCCGAAATTGGAAAAACACCTGCGGCAACTTAGGAAAGAGAAAGAGTGAACCGGAAAGTTCTTGGGGCAACCCTCAACCCAAGAACACATGGCTAATAACGGGGACGACGAGGTAGATGTAGCTGCAAGAGAGGCAGCACAACAAGAACAACAAGAAGTTGCACGGAGAATTGCTGATGAGACTGTCGAACATAACGGGGGTCGAAGATTCAATCTAAACCGACCTTTGGTTGAAGATCAGTTCGAGAATGCGGTACCCAGGCCTGGTAGAGCGTTGGGTGATTATGTCAGACCAGTCTACAATCAAGGATTATCAAGTGTTAAACCACCTCCAATTGCAGCAAACAATTTCGAGTTGAAGCAAGGATTGCTTCAAACCATTCAGAACTACTGTGTATTCATAGGGAAGATGAACGAAGATCCAAACATGCATCTAATGGACTTTGAGGAGATTATGAATACCTTTCAATACAACAGGGTGTCACGAAATGCAGTGTACTTAAGGGCATTTCCCTTTTCACTTAAAGATGATGCTAAGCAGTGGCTTCGAAGCTTGCCCAATGGATCGATTAGAACATGGGAGGAGATGACCAGAAAATTCCTGAATACTCCTCAGCTAAGACAGGCAAGTTTAGAAGAGAAATCCATAACTTCTTCCAGAAAGATACTGAAATTGTTTTTGAAGCATGTGAGAGGTTTAAGGAGATAGTTAGAAAGTGTCAACATAGCGGAATTGAACTCTGGATGCAACTCCAGGACTTTTGGGAAGGATTCACACCGGCCTCGCGTAGAACATTGAGCAATGCAGTTGGAGGCCCTTTGATGAAGAAGACTCCAGAGGAGATAGTTATAATTCTTGATGAGTTATCTGAAGATGCTAATCAGTGGCCCTCTGAGAGTGCCGAGTGGCCCTCTGAGAGTGCTGAAAGAAGAAGATCAACTGGTATTCACCAAGTTGATGCTAATACATCTGTGCAAGTGCAGCTTGATACTATGGCTAAAGAAATACGAAAGCTAACCTTAGCCACGATGCAAAAAGAGCCTCACGTAACTTGTGATATATGTGGAAGAGGACACCCTACTCATGAATGTCAAGCCTCAACTGAGGAAGTGAATGATGTGGGAAACTATAATTTTAATGCAATGGGTCAGAGGCACCCCGGTTTTTCATGGAGTTCACCTGGGGTACTGCAAATGCATAGCAACAAAACAACACCAGATTCCAGGAACGAGGAGCTCCAGATTTCAAAATCAGCAAAGGCGGCAGTACCAACCTCCACAATCTAATCAGTCTAGCATGGAAGATCTAACGAAGGCCTTCATTATCAAGACAGATGAGAGACTTGACGCCCATGGTGCAGCTATCAAAGAACTGGGCACATCTTTTCGAAACCTGGAAAGACAGGTTGGGAAACTAGCTACTCTAATTTCTGAGAGGGTCCCATGAACGCTCCCGGCTGATACAGAAAGAAATCCCAAAGAAACAGTGAATGCTGTAACTTTGAGAAGTGGGCAAGTGTTGAAAGATCTCACCCCAATCCAAAAAGATATGAGACTTGAAAAAGAAAGTGGGGAGCAGCTGAAAAGTGATGTTGATAAGAAAAAGAAAGGCCAGATGGGAGCTGAGAAAAGAAGGAAGAAAACTCGAGAAGGGAGGAACCTGAGGTGAGCAAGCATATGTCTGCTCTACCTTTTTCCCAAAAGCTAAGTAGAGAAAAGCTGGACAAGCAGTTTGAGAGATTTCTGGATGTGCTAAAACAGATTCATGTAAACTTACCATTCACAGAAGTGCTCTCACAGATGCCTGCTAATGATAAATTCTTGAAAGAGATCCTTACGAAGAAGAGGAAAATAGAGGAGACCTCAGTGGTAAAGCTCACAAAGCATTGCAGCGCGATATTGCAAAATAAACTCCCACAAAAGTATGGAAATCCGGAGAGTTTTACTATGCCTTGCTCTTTAGGAACTATTAATTTTGATAAATCCTTATGTGATTCTGGTGCTTCAATTAATTTAATGCCTCTATCTATCTACAGGAAACTGGAGAAGGAGATTGGAGAGATGAAGTCTGCACCCATATCTTTGCAGCTGGCAAACTAAACGACTATAACACCCGAGAGGATAATGGAAGATGTGTTAGTTCGGGTGGATAAGTTCGTATTTCCTGTGGATTTTATAGTGGTAAATATGGAAGAAAACAAGTAAGTCCCCATCATCCTAGGAAGACCATTCTTAGCGACGGGTAGAGCTATATTAGATATACAAGAGAGAAAACTCATGCTTAGAGTGGGTGATGAAACTGTGACTTTTAAGATGGATGTAGCAAAGGGGGCACAAAAGGACAAACCAGCTGCGAGTGTTGAATGGAAAGTAAAGAGCGCGAAAGAGAAAGCTGCGGTGAGCGAGAAAGATAAGTGTGGGGTGTACCCAAAGAAGGCCGCGAAGAAGCTGTCCGCATGGATGTGTGCATTAGTTCGGGCGCGAGGGGTGGAGCCTAACTTCGACTCATACCCTGACTACATGTTCAGGGAAATTTCCTTCACTTTATGCTTTTTAATTGTGTGTCATGGGGACATGCCACGATCTAAAGTGTGGGATGGGGAATGTATATATGTATATGTGTTTGTAATCGTCTCTTTTGATTGGAAATTTTGCCTTCGAAAAACAAAATATATATATTTTGTTTTTCTTAGGTAGTGTAATAAATCCCCCTTGGTTTTTCTTTGTGCCGCGGTTCTTTTCCAAGGGTTTTGTTTGAACTGGGTGTAGTTAGTTTTTTTTTTTTAGGAGTAGGAAACCTTGTGCTATGATTTGAAATGAAAGCACTATCTCTTGACTTTATTATGCCTAGAGAATAATAAGTGTTTTAGTTGTGACGCTTAGGCTCAGTTTTGACTCTTGTATAAGTACCTTAAATTGTATGATCTTAACTTTGCTTAACTGCTTTGACTAGAGTGTCTTGATGAGTCCGATCCTGAGCGAGTTATGTGCCATGTGTGTAAGGTTTTGTATATTCTGTGCATTGAATTTGATGTCTAGAACTTGCCCCGTGTGTTTGCAAAGCGAAATAGTAGTTGTACTCAGTCTTGGAAATGATATAGGCGTCTCTTTGTTGAGCCAGTGATATGCTTTTAACCACCTAATTGTTCTGTATCTTAGTTAACCCCTTCGAGCATGTAATCATATTTCTTTGGCAACCACATTACAAGCCTTACCCATTTGTTTGAATTAACCATCTATTTGAACCTTTCACCTCTCGTGAGCACTTGAATTGGTTATGAACTTTGTAAAAGTTAAAGTGTGGGGTGTTGGTTTGGCTTTTGAGTGGAACTATTGAAATAATGAGAAAGGTGCATTGTTTTGAAAAAGTAAGAGACACTTGAATTAAAAAAGAAAATGAAAATCTTTGACCTCTGAGTTAGAGTAAGCGAGCAGGTTGAATTGCATGGTGCTTATGAGTCGAGTTTTGAGGCTAGGATGTCATGATGTGGTGCTTAGTCTATTTTAAATATTCTTGGTATGATGCGTTAGGAAAGTTGTCTGATAAGAAGGTCGTCTCTATGCGAAGTGCAGTTTGATTGCTCGAGGACGAGCAGTGGTTTAAGTATGGGGTGTTGATGGTAGGCTAGAAACCCGTGTTTTAGCCATAAGATTGCACTATAATTACTGCATTTTACGTGTGTTTGAACTTTAAACGATAGTGATTTACACTTATTATGTGTTTTGTGCCTTGTAGGAAACGATTTCGAGCTATTAAGGTAATTTGGAGCTAAATCGAACAAATTGGAGTTTTGAAGTCTGAGTAGAAGCCCAAGCAATTAAGCCGGGATCACGTTCAGGGGGTCGAGAACCAAGTCCGGATGTAAAAAAATGACGAAACGAATTTACTCTGTAAAAATTGCAGTCGCAACAGTGCAAAATATGCCCAGATTGTATTTTGCAAAGTGTTCTGCAATTTTCCACAAGCGCGCCGCATGGCGCGGCGCGGGATGCGGCGCGGTAGTACAAAATTGTTAGAGTGTTTTCCTATTTCGGCAAAAAAAGGGTAGTTTCGTCCGGATTTATTTTGGGAAGGCTTAAATACACCAGAAAACACCATTTTCGGGACTTTTGGACACATTTTCGACCTAAGGAGGCTTGGGAAGAACACAAGCACAAGGATTTCATCATTCCTTCTTTACTCAAGATCCTGGTTTGGATTGAATTTATGTTTTCCTATACTTTAGTTATATTTGTGAAGAACTTCGCCATGTCTATGGAGTAGTTCCTTTTATGCTTTGATGGATTTGGTGTATTGATGATTGTTTGTGGATTATAACTCTATTT
Source organism: Nicotiana otophora (assembly GCA_000715115.1). NCBI lineage: Eukaryota > Viridiplantae > Streptophyta > Magnoliopsida > Solanales > Solanaceae > Nicotiana > Nicotiana otophora. The sequence goes on along the minus strand of AWOL01S0010673.1, from coordinate 167,412 downwards.
TTATGTATTTGAATCGTTTTGGAAGATTTAATTGTTGCAGCTATATTTACTAGTTCATGTAATCGATAGAGGCATAACTTGTGATATCTTTGCATTATATTGTTGGTTGAGTTCATAGATTCTTCTAAGTAATCGAAAGAGGCTAGTTGAATCATTGATTAAACCTAGTTAGGAAAATAATCGAAAGAGGTTTTCCTAAAGACCGATCCACTACGCATTTTTGCACATTTTCACTGTGCTTAAATTGGTTCATCTCGTGAGGTTATGACTTAATCGAGAGAGGAGTTTTTGCTGAACGTTTGAACTAATAATAAAGTAAATTCGAGAAACTCACTTGAATATTATAAGTGAATTATCTAGAGTTAGATCCCGAACAATTATCTTGCACCTATCTTGTCAAAACCCTATCCTCTCCCACTGACAACCTTAGTTGCTTACTCCTTGTCTCGATAGTCATTAGTCAATAGCCTTAGATTCTTAGTTAATTTCACTTCTTAGTCATATAAATCTCAATTGTTGATCCTCCTCGATAGCAATCAAACTAGAAACTACGAGAATACTGTTTAAATCCAATCCCTGTGGATACGATATTATACTATACTATCTTTTATTAGCGAGCACAATTTAAGTGTGTGTTTTGCGCTCGTCAGCAATCAGAAAACAGAAAACAATGAAAGAGTTCTCAAGAAAGAAGCAAGGAACAAGAATCAAATTGCAGCATAAGAGGACCAGTAGTCTGCCACATCCAAAATAATAAAAATGACAGCATCCTGATGTGATACTACCTCTTCCCAGTCAATGTCCTCTATCACAATATAAGGAAAAAGTAACTTATATAATGGGGTACCTGATGGATGAACGGCTCCATTTGGCTTAATAAGTCATAACCCTACATGAAACAAGTACTGAAATTTGTTAGTTTGATGACGGAAACATAACTGCATTAAAGAGAACATCAAAAAGACATACCAGCTTGAAGTATCTCAGATGTGCATCCATAATAGCACTAAAGGATTCTAAGAACTCGTACTTCTTTTTGGCTTCAACATTCGTGAGAGCATTTACCTGAAATCCTTGAGGGCACCAAGGCTATAAACTAGAACCTAGAGGCAAGAAACTTTTGCTAAATAAGTGTAGAAAAGATTCTTGTATGCATTATACATACTAGATTGAAACGGCTTCTCTCAAAAGTGGACTTCGAGTTATGTAGGTCCTGTCACAGAACAAGTTAACGATCCTCAGTGTATTTAACTAAGCATGGTAAAATGTCCATTCTCAGTTTTGACCCCTAACTAGGTCGATCGTTTTTCTTGTCAGATAAGTGCTTATAGAAAAAACAGAGGGAATATATGTTCCATAAAATCCTGAATAGGATATCATTAGCACAAAAACAGCAATGGGATACACGTTAAATGCTTCAATATTAATTTATCACAATTTGTTCCTGGACTTGGGAGCAAAGTAAATATATGTAAAGCCTCTGAGAAATGCTTCATGAAAAAGGCTACCAATAAGTTGCCTCGGCGAGCTTTACCTGAACACGTAGAACTTTTTCCTTTCGTGCAGGTCATTTAACAACCAATAAAAAGGGGAACAAAGATTGGGCTACAATGTGTTTCCCCAAAGCTTGAGGTTTAGTTTCTTATCCCATTCCCTAGTTTAATATCCCACATATAGCAATATCAGTAGCAATAAGGATGATGTATTTACCCAAAGTATGACCGAATGAGTTTCTCATCCAGTTCCCTTGTTATACCCCAATATCTACAAATAAATAAATGGTAGCAATTTGGATCGTTCATGATCGAAAATCAGAAAATGAGGATGAATTTTCTTATAGTTTCTTCCCAAAGCATCACCTTTCCATCTCTATTTTTTTTCTTCAAGGTAAAAAAGCATGCAAATGATTCCTCAGAGGTGTTCTATAGAAAAAGACCTATTGCCAACGAAGTTTGGAGATTCTCTGGGACACAATTTTATTTGGACGTATAGTGATCAGGCTGCCAAGCACCTTTGGTTGGTAACTTTAGCAACATGTATTAATTTTCATTGGGTTATACATTATCAAGTTAGAGAGAAAGAGAGAGACATGAGGATGAACAATCCACAAAGAGAACCTTTTTCAGAGAAAGGGCTTACTTCTTCTATTTCAGCAACAACTTCATCCCGTGCATTCTTCTTCAGAGAAGCAAACCTTTCACGTGTCTGCCAGTTTAGCAACTCAAGAATGAAATTAATAACAAAGTGAAGTGGAAGTGTTATCTTCCCATCGAGCCAGCATAGGATTTTGTATATGAAATCTTCTAAGCATTTAAAAGGCAGTTTTCCACCTGTTTTAATTCAGACATCTCCATTACCTGGTCATAAGTGGATGCAGCTTTATCAAACCGGCGACGAGATTCCTGCAAAATTAGAGACGAGTAATCTGCATCATTAACACTTAAGTACAAAAACTTTTATGTCAAAACCCACTCACAGGCATCCATGTGACAGACTGACACCTAAAGTTGCGCTGGCCATGTTCAACAAACAGATGGTTAAATGACTAGCAGAAGTTCATGGATGCCAAAACAATTGTCCCAATTGCAGGATTTGGCAACATAGAATAATTCTTAATTTACATTATCATTCCAAAGAGGAGTTGATCTCAAAACTTTTTACAACCCCCGCGCCAAACACACACAAAAAAAAAAAAGAGGGAAAAAAACCATCACTTTTGGGTTAAATAAACAAAGGATTGACTAGTACTCCCTCCGTTTCAATTTATGTGAACCTATTTGACTAGGCACGGAGTTTAAGAAAAAAGAGAACTTTTGAACTTGTGGTGTAAAATGAGGCACATATATTTTGTGTGGCTATCAATCATTGCATAAAGGTAAATTGTTTCCAAATATGGAAAGAGGTCATTCTCTTTGGCACGGACTAAAAAGGAAATAGGTTCACATAACTTGAAAATGAGGGAGTATTGAATACTGGAAACAGAATTAGAGGGTAACCTTGGGCAGGAATAAAGAAGAAACGAAGAGGTTTACATCAAGTTATAAAAAACATAAAGCCTCTCTATTATACATATCAGTTATGTCTAGAACTACAAAGATATTGTGCCTGTTCAATGTAATAGCAGCAGTAATAATAACTTGCTGGAATTTGAATCTGCTAAAGAACATGACTCATCCTGGCACTATAAGGATTGTTGTTGCAGTTGTGGTTATTGTTGTAGCTGTTGTATCAGAGCTTTGATGACAAATTACTCGCTACAGTAAAGTCTCGAAGAAGAAATTTCCTTGCCTCTCAAGTTTTTGTCTAATGCTAAATCTGCCTGAGGTGTTCTTGTTGAGTGTTGCTCATAAATAGGGGTATCTCGTATCTTTTAGATTATCAAGTAATCAATACATCTCTTCCCTTCTCTTATTTTCTCACACTTACTAACACCCGTAGGATTTTAGGGCCACATATTGGATTGAATGTCACATAAAACAGAAAATAACAGAAACAATTCATCAGATACATACTTATCCTATGTAATTGAGGCAATTTTCTCGCTAATATATCAAATAGTAGGCAAAACGTAACATCTAAAAGTAGGAATATTATAAAAGCTCTTTAATTCTATAAAGCAAACATATGGAAAGTTTCGTCTACAGTGCCAAAGGTGGTTACCTTTACATCCTGCAAATCAACAGACAAAAATTGGCTCACGCGATCCACGAGCACATGTTCTACCTGCAAAAGTTATAGCTTGTCTTACTTTTTCAATCAAGTATATCTGAACAAATATTGACAAATCTTTCACATAAAATGAAGCGACATAATCAGACAAGCTTAGCTGTTACATATGCCTTTATTGGAAAACAGTATAAAAGGCGTGGAACCATTCAGCATCAACATTAATTATGCTATTTTATTTTTATTAGCTTTTATTTCCAGTTATGGTATTATGTTAGGTTTTTAATTCTATTTCAATTAGGTTTCCTACTTGGACAAGTTTTCCTATTTTTTCTGTAAGCTCTATTTAAAGAGCAGTAATGCTAGAAATAAACACGCAGAATTTTCTTTTAAACCCTAGAGGTGCGAGACTCTCTCTCAACGAGTCTTAAGGTTGGAACTCCCTTTGACGAGCCCCACAGATCTGTCACCATAGGTCGTTCAAAGGGAAGAAATAAAAACAAGAAAAAGACCTCGTTACTGGAAGAAGAATCGCCCAGTGACACGATCCTTAAACCCGTGAATATAACAAATTGGTATCAGAGCCAAACACTATGGGCGATAGCAGCAAATTAAGAGTTCTTTTACAAGAAATTCAGCAAGCGAATGAATTAAGAATTGCTGCAATTGAATCGCGAATGGAAGCTCGATTACAACAAGTATCGCAACAACTGGAGGAACTAATAAGCGGGTCCAACAGAAGCCACAACAAAGAAACTGAGGATGGCTTAGCAGGCAGTAGTGCTATTGGCAATCGAAATACCATAATAGAGGAAAGACCAGAATTACGAACGGGAGGCGGAATTGTTCCACGATATACCAAGCTTGATTTCCCCACCTTCGATGGTTCTAGCGATCCGCTGGTATGGCTCCACCGTTGTGAAAAGTTCTTTGCCAATCAACACACTGCGGAGTTGGATAAGGTTGGTCTGGCAGCTTTTCACATGTTGGGCGAGGCTCAACTCTGGTATTTCAAATTGGAACAGGAAGAACCAACACTCGTGTGGGAAACATTTAAAGACTATTGTACTCTCAGATTTGGGCCACCTTTACGCGGCAACCCATTGGGGGAGTTGGTGAATCTTAAACAAACAGGGACCGTAGAAGAATATCAACGCCAATTCCAGGGGCTGCTAGCACGTGCTTGTACGGTGCAGGCAGATCAACAGGTTGACCTATTTACAGCAGGATTAAGAGATTCAATTCGACTAGATGTAGAGATGTTAAGTCCTCCAAATTTGGCCCAAGCGATGAATCTGCCACGTGCCTATGAGAAAAAGCAACAACTTACTACCAGCCTCCGTCGAAGTTATGGAACATCTATTGGTATGAGTTCAAAGACCAACAATATTGGATCAATTGCAAACTCGAAGATTAACTCTGGCCAAAGAAATTTTACAGCAGCAAATTCCAGTACCAACAGTGTGAATTCGCCATTTATTAAGAGGTTGTCACGAGTCGAGATGGCAGAAAGACGGGCAAAAGGTTTGTGCTATAATTGTGATGAACAATATGAACTTGGACATCAATGTAAAAAATTATTTTGGTTAGAAATTAATGATGAAGAAACCATGACACAAGAAGCGGCTGACGAGCCAGAAATATCCCTGCACGCCATAACAGGGAAGCAAAATGCTAAAACCATGCAACTACAAGCTATAATGAAGGGTCAAACATTACTGAGTTTGGTCGATTCTGGAAGTACCCATAATTTCATAAGTGATATAGCAGCTCAACATCTAGGGCTGCAAACCCTACCTAAGTCAAATTCGTATGTCTCGGTGGCAAATGGAGAGAAGGTTCCGAGGACCGGAATTTGTCAACGAGTTCGGTTTTCTGTTGCTGACAACTTTTTTGTGGCTGATTTTTATATAATTCCTCTGGGTGGCTTTGATTTTGTTTTAGGAATTAAGTGGCTACAAACATTAGGACCTATACTATGGGATTTTGTCTCTCTTACGATGACTTTTAAACTAGCTGGAAATTCAGTCACCTTACAAGGGCAAAGGCAACCAGATGAGCCACAACTACATCTTATTCAAGCACCATCTGAACAACAAAACCAACTGGATGATTTATTGTCAGAATTCAATGATTTGTTTCATGATCCAGTAGGGCTGCCACCTCTTCGCACTTGTGATCACAGAATTTGCCTCCAACCCGGAACAGGGCCCGTAGTGGTCAGACCTTACCGGTATCCTCACTCACAAAAAGACGAGATAGAAAGGTAATGTGACCAGATGTTGCAGCAAGGCATTATTTGGCCAAGCCAATCGCCCTTTTCCTCATCGGTGCTATTAGTTCGCAAGCAAGATGGAACATGGCGTTTTTCTGTGGATTACAGAGAACTTAATACCATAACAATTAAGGATAAATTTCCTATTCCAGTAGTTGATGAATTGTTGGATGAACTACATGGAACTCGGTTCTTTACCAAGCTGGATCTTAAATCAGGCTATCACCAAGTCCGCATGCATCCCAGTGATATAGAGAAGACCGCTTTTCGGACTCACCATGGGCACTTTGAGTTCCTAGTCATGCCATTTGGTTTAACAAATGCCCCATCCACTTTTCAAGCATTGATGAACGAGGTATTTCGTAAGTGTCTGCGTTTGTTTGTTCTAGTATTTTTTGATGATATCTTAATCTATAGCAAGTCTTGGGAAGAGCATTTGAGTCATATTAGAACTGTTTTTGAGTTACTACGGGCTCACCACCTCTGTTTAAAAAGGTCCAAGTGTTCTTTTGGAGAAAATCAAGTGGCCTATCTTGGTCATGTAGTTTCAGCGACAAGTGTATCTGCAGACACAAGCAAAATTAAGGCAGTTGACAACTGGCCCCAGCCTCAATCTATCACTGCTTTGAGGGGTTTTTTAGGACTAACAGGCTATTACCGGGAATTTATTCGTGACTACGGACAAATTGCAGCTCCCCTCACAAGCATGCTCAAACAGAATTCATTTAATTGGACAGAGACAGCCCTAGCCTCCTTTACTGCTCTAAAACATGCTCTAGTGGCTGCCCCGGTTTTGCAATTGCCTAATTTCGATGAAGGGTTCGTGGTAGAATGTGATGCTTTAGGTGTGGGAATTGGGGCTGTTCTACAACAGAGGGGTCATCCTATTGCATTTTTTAGTCAAAAATTGGTTGATCGGTATTTTAAATTGCCTGCTTATGAGAGGGAACTAATAGGATTGGCTAAAGTTGTTCAGCATTGGCGACCTTATTTGTGGGGGCAGCAGTTTCTCATCCGCACAGATCATTATAGCCTTAAATATTTGCTGGAACAACGTCTCACCACCTCCCCACAACAACACTGGATCAGTAAACTCATGGGCTTTACTTTTCGGGTTGAGTATAAGGCTGGAAAATCAAATGTAGTTGCTGATGCTTTATCTCGGCATGATACAGATGAAGGAATGCTATTCTCCATCTCACAGCCACGAGTAATATTGATTGACGAGCTGCAAGTAGAAACTCAACATTCTGCAGCTCTCAAAGAAATTGCAGCCAAGATAGAGCGCCAAGAACTGGGTAAAGATTGGTCTATGCGAGACAGCCTTATTTTTTACAAAGACCGAATTTATTTGCCTACAGAATCTCCCCTAATAACTTCTGTGGTATCTAGAATTCATGATAACACTCATGAAGGTGTTCAGAAAACACTGCAAAGATTGCGTAAAGATGTTTTTTGGGAGGGTATGAAGTCCACTATTCAGGATTATATTGCTGCCTGCCAAGTGTGCCAACGCAACAAGGCTGAACACTTAACTCCATCCGGCTTGCTTCAACCGTTGAAACTTCCAACACAAATTTGGGCTGACATTTCTATGGATTTCATTGATAGCTTGCCAAAATCATTAGGAAAATCAGCTCTTCTGGTAGTAGTCGACCGTTTCTCTAAGTATGCTCATTTTCTTCCTCTCGCACATCCTTATACTGCTGCTAGTGTTGCTGATCTCTTCTTCAACCAAGTTGTGCGTTTACACGGCCTACCTGAATCTATTGTCTCTGATCGTGATGCTCTTTTTACTAGTAATTTTTGGAAAGAGCTTTTTCGATTGTGCGGCACCAAACTAGCTTTTTCCTCAGCCTACCATCCGCAAAGTGATGGGCAAACAGAGGTTGTTAACCGCACAGTTGAGATGTACTTGCGTTGCTTTGTGGGAGGACAACCGAAGCAATGGGTGAACTGGATTTCCTGGGCAGAATTCTGTTATAACACTTCCTATCATTCTGCATTGCGTGCTTCACCTTTTCAGGTTGTCTATGGGCGTGATCCACCTCATCTGCTTTCCTATGTTCCAGGATCATCTCGAGTAGATGCTGTGGATCAAGCCTTGATTGACCGGGATCTAGTTCTGCAAGAAATTCGTAGCACACTTCAACAGGCCCAACAACGCATGAAAGAGGTTTATGACAAGGGTCATCACGATGTCGAGTTTACTCCGGGTTCATTGGTCTGGTTACGGCTGCATCCTTATCGACAACGCTCTCTTGCTGGCCATAAACACCATAAGCTTGCTCCTAAGTTTTATGGTCCTTTTTCAGTGGTGCGCAAAATTGGTCAAGTTGCCTATCAACTAGCTTTACCACCAGATTGCAAGCTTCATGATGTCTTTCATGTCTCCCTTCTCAAACCTTTCAAGGGAGAAGTTCCTATCGGTCAGCCAACATTACCCCCTCTGGAAGATGGCAAGGTTGTGTTTGTCCCAGACACCATTCTCCGATCTAGACTCAATCGTGGAAATTGGGAGATTCTTGTTCAATGGTGTGGATTTTCAGCTGATGATGCTACATGGGAAGATCTGGTTCAGTTTCATGATGCTTTTCCACATTACAAGCTTGAGGACAAGCTCTTTCTCCAGGAGGGGAGTGATGTTACAGATGCCTTTATTGGAAAACAGTATAAAAGGCGTGGAACCATTCAGCAGCAACATTAATTATGCTATTTTATTTTTATTAGCTTTTATTTCCAGTTATGGTATTATGTTAGGTTTTTAATTCTATTTCAATTAGGTTTCCTACTTGGACAAGTTTTCCTATTTTTTCTGTAAGCTCTATTTAAAGAGCAGTAATGCTAGAAATAAACACACGCAGAATTTTCTTTTAAACCCTAGAGGTGCGAGACTCTCTCTCAACGAGTCTTAAGGTTGGAGCTCCCTTTGACGAACCCCACAGATCTGTCACCATAGGTCGTTCAAAGGGAAGAAATAAAAACAAGAAAAAGACCTCGTTACTGGAAGAGGATTTTCCTGTTAATCGCCCAGTGACACGATCCTTAACCCGTGAATATAACATTAGCTCATCCAATTACAGGAGGTCCCAAGAACTTCATTCTGCAGTGTCAGAGAGAGCTCATAATAGCTTGTTCTAAAATTGCAAGTCCACACTATCTACTTATGATTCTCCACTTTCATGGCATTTAAACGAAACAAAATTAATGGCGATCTCAGAAATATCAAATTTGGATGAGTTTAAATAGTTATACTTGTAATTATAGAAAACTTAATTGTGTATTAGGTTGGTGTAGAAAACTCCACTTCCACGGCAACTACAGAATGATTTGGTGTTTGATGAGAATGGTTGTTCTTCCACGTTTCTATGCACGTGGATCTGAAGAGAACAACTTCAGAGCTTTACTGACAAATATTGACAAATCTTTCACATAAATGGAGTGACATAATCAGAAAGCTTAGCTCATCCAATTATAGGAGGTCCCAAGAATTTCATTCAGTGCCAGAGAAAGCTCATAATAGCTTGTTCTAAAATTACAAGTCCAAGCTATCTACTTATGATTCTCCACTTCCACAGCATTTAAACGAAAAAAAAATTATTGGCGATCTCAGAAATATCAAATTTGGATTAGTTTAAAAAGTTATACTTGTACTTATAGAAAACTCAATTGTGTATTAGGTTGGTGTAGAAAACTCCACTCCCACGGCAACTACAGAAAGAATTAGTGTTTGATGAGAATGGTTCTTGTTCCACTCAAGGTGATGTTTCTATGCGCGTGGACCTGAAGAGAACAACTTCAGAACTTAACTGACATTTTTCTTTTTTCTCTTTTTGATAACTGATGGCATAATACTTAAAGAACAGAAGCAAGTAGGTGTTAAATGTATACAAACAAGAAAATGTATCACTTCCCTTTTTCCTATGTACCAAGCTAGTGAGATCCATCAAAACATATGTAGCATTCAGGTTTTGAATTACACCAAAGCTAATAGAGCATGGAATTGGACTTCAGCCAGTGTAGAGCCTTAAATACCATAATCTCACTTGGACTTCAGCAAGTGTAGAGTCTCAATCTTCCTTCAGAGCACTTACGATTTATCTTTCTCCGCATTCCCTACCAAATTCATGCTGGACTCCATATCTTCTGATGTGTTTATGAGCATTATAGAGTGTCTTATTAGTGTGTTCCGCCACTCAGTGGAATGCATATAAAAAGAGATTATAGGATATTCCAACTCTCTTCAACAGTTGGGACATGTTTTACACAAAATAACATGCCCTTTTCCAGATTATTCTGAGGGAGACAAGCTTGTGATCCAACCAAAACTTTTAAGGGCTGCTCTGATCTTCTAGAGCATTCGGCAAGACCACTGAGTTGAGCTGTTCGCAAGATTCAACAATGTGTTATAGCAGGCCTTCACTGCGAGTCTGTGACGATTCCCCTTTTATCACAGTTCATCAAAGAACCTTCTCTTTTTTTCAAGTTTCCCTATGATAATAGCCAGTCATTCTCCCAATCCTAATGATTCCTCATGAATATGAAGTCCCAACCATTAGTAGATCTGCATCCAGCTAAGGTTGCTTCAGGATATGATGCAAAGTTGTATAAATCTGGTATCCCTCAAGGGTGTATGTCTCAGCCATGCATCATATTAGAATCTTATCTTTATACCATCACCCACCCTGAATTGTATTTTGAGATGGAACCCATCCCACTGATAACTTATTACCTCCACGATCCCAATCCATGAGTTGTTGACACAGGTTTAGTTCACCAAAATTGTTTGTTTAACTATTATAGGTGTATCCAAGTAAAACGGAACAGAGCACACACAAAGCAACAGGCTTTGATAGAAGAGTACAAAGTTTCTAACTAAAGGCTCAAGAGTAAATTACAGCGAAATTTACAAAGAAACAGCAATGGTGCATTACAACTTGTTACCATATAGAGAACTACTCTACTATACGATGCATCCACTTACTTGAGATCGGATAAGTTCCTTGTATGTAGCAAGCTCACGCAACGCAGTGATGAACTTCGTAATGATTGGACCTGACATATGGATGCACTTAAGAGTGAAAATAATCTTAACGTTTGATTCGAGTTAACAAATAAGCTTCACAATGTGATCATGGAGAAAACATTATCAAATTATATTACGTAATAGTACTTTGGAAATACAAATGGAGTAACAACAGACGAAGTGTCCACGTCAACTCCATCAAGTGACACCCAGAACTACAGCATGAAATTTCACATATGAGCATGCATAGTATGAAAAATAGAACTACAAACACTTTTTCTTTAATCAAGACTTCACGGAATTCTGATATATTAACAATTGGAGTTAGAACTTAGGAAGACCAACAAGCAACAGGGAATCGATTTTCTTTTGTTTTTTCTAATAACAGAGAAATCTCTGAGAGCCAATGGCGCATGATTCAAAACTTGGTGGATAATGGTAAATTGATTATAACTTCCAACAATATAATGAACCATCACTAAATGGTGGTTTCGCTTCAAATTATGTTATATTCCAGCAATAACACGCAACACAATCTTTGGTGCTTGTTAGATCCAACATACTTTTTTTCTTCATTTTGTTAATAGCTGTACATATTTTTTTTCTTCATTTTGTTAATAGCTGTACATACTTTTTTTCTTCATTTTGTTAATAGCTGTAATTTTTAATGACAAAAAGAAAAACCCCTAAATGCCCATCACATACCAACTAGCCTACAAAAATACAAGCCATCCGAAACCCATCCAATCATCTATTTCAGTTGGCAAGTCTTCCATCCCACACAGCACCCAGGGAAAGAAACCAAAGAGTTGCCTTCTCAACAACATCCATGTAATATTATAGCACTAGGTGACCACTTTCAGGCTTTAAGTACTCTGACATCAATAGTGACTCAGGAGCTCCCTAACAGAATGAGAGATGGCCCAGAAAGCAATTAAGAATGCAGTGAACCCCTTTAGCTAAAATGCCCCCTTCAGGAAGAAGAAAATTTGGTTTTCACATAGTTTTAGGACATGCAAGACCAGCTTATATAACTGGTATTTCTCCATAAGCTAATAGAGATCAGGCTTCCTTGCAGTGTTAATATACACATAAGAAGTCAGTTGTTTGGGGCCACAGAATTCAAAGAGCCTTGGCAGGGATATATTTTTGCATTCACGTGAAGTCTCAACCAAACTTAATGCGAACCTCAGGGTGATCATTTATATGAGAATTCTGAAATCCAGCAACATTGAAGAGAAAAAAAAACACCTTCTTCAAGAAAATAAACCGCGTGCACGATGCAGTAATTGACAGTTGCAAATAAAATTAGCAAAAATGAGTAACTTTGTAATAGGTTGAATCAGAAAAATTAACTAACCTCCAAGGGACACACTGAGAGGGTCGTCTAGACCACCACCAAATGCCTCTAATGATTCGGCAAAGATGATATCCCCATTGTGCGCTTCTCCAAGAACTTCCCTGAGATAACAAAGTATCAATAATAGCCTCTACCTAAACCAATAAATGCTAATGAATAAATCAAAACTTTCAGACAGAACAAGAGAATAAAAATTTCGCAGAGCAACAAACTCGGTAACAGCATATTTACACATACATTTCTATTCTCTGCACCCTGTGTGCATCTGTAAGAGAGAGAAAGAGAGAGACAGAGAAAGAGAGATGACTGTTCAAACCCTCTGGTTTCTAGAGAACCACTGCCTACGGCTTGATGGCTACAGTTACTTGGTACCTGGTGAGAGATAGCATGTAGAGCTAGCAGGTACGTGTACTATTGGGAGGTAGAGTAACATGTTTTTGTGATGGTGAGAATTAGTAAGTGCGCCGTGAAATAGTAGAGGTGCGAGCAAGCTTGGCCCAGCTACCACCATCATTAATTTAAAAAAAAAAAAAAAACTAAAAAAGAGAACTCCCAATTTGCCAAAACAAATTATTTAGTACTCCTTGAATAAAACTGACCTAATAGATTATAATAGAATGTACATGATTATATAGCCAACTCTAATAGTGTGGATTGAAATGTAGTTCATTGGACTAAAAATGTCAGCTTTACAACCATTACAAGTTATTACAGTAAAAAAAGTTATTGCACTAACTGAATTCTGAAATGATAAAACTGGGTACTAACATGTACTTCTTACAGCCTTTGTATAGCTTTTGACATCGATCTCTGAGCTCATCCGTATTCTGTTCAACAGACCGCACCTAAAAACAACAAATTTTGGAAAAAATTAATAAATTTTACAACCAAAAAAAAAGGAGAGAAGGGGATTAGAAGCAAAATCTAACTTGTTTCTGGAACATAGGAGAATCTTCCAGCTTAATAAACGCAGCCATTGACATATTTCTCTTTCAAAAAACTCCAACTTGTTTAGAATCAGAAACGCGAATGGATCTATATGATTTTGATATTACTGTACTTTCCCATATGAAGAAGCTTTTTAGGATCAGATCTTAATTCATAGTGGCAGATACGTCATTTAAGGTTGTTTTTTGGTAGGTTGTCAAATGCTATATGCAGCCACTTTTGTATAACTATAATAATCCATTCTTGAGAGTGGAATTATGTGTATTTGAGCTGGTGAGGACCCTATTTTATTTCAAGGATTGTTAAAAAAAATTAGTAAATCATCAATAAGAATAATCCAAAATTTTACTGTTAACTTTATACATTCACCTTTTTGTTTTTTATTAGGACAAGAACAATTCTAAGTTCGTTGGAGTCGGCTATATAAATTATCATCGATTTATTATTCATGAGTATCTCAATTTAGGTTATGTATACCGACTCTGAATCTTGAATACATCCAAAGAAAGTCAAGACATCTAAATTCATTATGTTAAAATTTTCATCGGTGCAATTTGACCAACTTTAACATGTTAGTAAAGGTGAAACAAGGATTTCAACTTTATGAACTCTAAATTTCAGGGCGACAATCAAGTGCTAATAATTTGGTTCTAAATTTAATTTTTTTTAATGAATTTCTTAATTCAAATACATTGTTAAAGCAAAATCTTTTGGGTTCGGCCAAACCCATATTATGGCTTCTAGCTCCGCCCCCGCATGTTACGCACTATCTCTTTCAAGTAAGTAGTACATACTTAGTAGGCACTGATTAATAGTAATTAGTTTTATATTGATACAATTGTGTAAATATTTTTATACCAATGTTAGATAAAACTTAATTCTTTTTAAAATTTTATCAAACAGCTTTTGAAAAAACAATGTTAACTGTTGCATTTAATATGGAAGCTGTAAAAGAAGTGGAAATAGGGGAAATGAAGTGCTGCAATTTATTAGATTTAATGTAGGTGTAGAGGAAACTGTATAATGTGATTTGGTGATCTCTCTCTCTCACAAAACACTGATAGTGTTTTCTTGCTCAATTTTCTCCACTTCCTTTGTGGTGTTCTTGACTAGTAAGTAGAAAACACCAACACATTCAGAACAACTGGAAAACTACTTGGCAATACGAAGCATGCAAAATATTAAGTGACAGTTGATTCTTATTTCTTTGGATAAATAACTGAATATCCAATCAAGTGCATCATTCAACTAAAGCTAATATAAAAATAATTTTAAAAAATATGTATATAAAATACTTAATTTGACGAAAAAAAAGCATAGCTTCAAGTGCACCATGGGCTATAAATTAAGCCAATGTAACATTTTTCATTTTCACATAGTTATTAGTTAATATAAGGTAGGAAATCAATTGAATAGTAATAGTCAAAATATGATTAGAATAGTAATAGTCAAAATATGACTCCGTAACTACTCTTTTAATCATCTCTCAGATCCACCACTGGAGGCATAACCAACCATTGGATAGTAAACAAGTCTAAAGATTTGTCCCACCCGAGATTTTTTATATATATATATATATATATATATATCGTGCTTGAATAGAAATGATTCTCTTTTATTTGTCGTTTTGCAATTATTTTCTCCACTCGTTGATTATTTTCAAAGTTTGTTGCAAGTCTCTTTGAGCTTTGTTGCAAGTCTTCTTCAGCTATTTTCGGTCTTCTTTTTGAAATGCCTCTGTATTACTTACTCTATGTCATTTCTCCTTTTGCTAGTTGTATTATTGTACTCTTGTATCAGATAGCAATTCTTGTATTTTTATGTGTCAAGATTGTGTAGTGCTACTGAATCAAAGCTCATCTCTAAATATCGTTTGGGTCTTGAGCATCTTGATAATAGTTTTCGTCTTCGTAATTACCATCTTCTCCTGATTTTTGGGACATTTCTGTACTAGGACTTGGACTGTTTCTATATATATACATATACATACGAGAAATCTTGAAGACTTTGTCACACGGTTTGAAACTCGATTGAATAATTAGTCTGCATTTTTATCTCTCTCGACTCTTATCACAGAACCAAAAGCCATAAGCGCAGATTATCTCTTTCTTCTGCAGCATGGAACTATTTTATCAGCCATTTCATTAGGAGAGATAATACTGAATGAAAGCATGAAGTTGGATACAAACAAAATATTTCCTAAAAAAGAGTTGGAACCTCAATTACAATTACATCCTCACAAAACAAGCTGGCAACAAACTTTTGACTCAGGAATGGATCTTAAACTAGTGAATGTCAATGAAGTGGTATAAAGCAAATCTCCTAGATACAAACAACTAAACCTAGAAACAAGAAAAATAAAAAGCCCTTGGTCTTTACAAGAACTGAATCAACAAATCCATTATAACTCATATTCATTGATGCTTCAAAGAGACTTCTGCCTTTCAAAAGAATCAAGCCACATTATTCAAACCCTTCAAAAAGTATACAACTCATATGCTCAAATGTTCGTCTCTCGGCAAGCTCTGGACAGTATCTGACCATCTTCCTGGTGAATGGTCACTGCTATTAGAAGACCCTTGAGCTTCTGCTCTAGCATCCCGAATCATCCTTAAAACATCCTTCATCGTGGGACGATTCTCAGCTACAAGTGAAACACAAGCCATGGCTATGTTTAAGAGAGCACCAAGTTTCTCTTCTGAGGCTTCATTACTAGATGCAGGTTCATCACCCGATTCAGTTTCTTCTTCTCGAACAGATCTCACCCATTTCGGTATGTCAGATCCATGTTCTTGAACAAGATCTTGGAAAGGGGTCTTTCCGGTGAGGAGCTCCAACAGGAGGACGCCAAAGCTATAGACATCAGCCTGATGGGTTACTGGCCTTCGAATGTCACGACACTCAGGAGCTCTGTAAAAGAGGGAAGAAGCACCGGATTCCTCTGGAGAATCTGGATTCCTAAATGGCATGAGGCCATAATCGGTGAGGCACGATTCAAAGTCGGCCCCCAAGAGTACATTTGATGATTTCAAGTTTCCATGAGTCAGACCAGGGTTCTGATGGATATGAAGCAATCCAGTAGCCACATCCTCTGCAATTTTGAGACAGGAGGTCCAGTGAAGTGGCTTTGAACCACTATTAGCCCTTGACCCTGCAAAAGTAATCACATAGTAACAATATAATATAGTTATCATCTGGAGCATTATTTGATTAACAAAACAAATTGGTTGTCGGAAAATACAAGAAAACAAGAAAATGATTAAAAAAGCCTCGGGCTAATTTTAGATACGTTCTCTTCAAAAATACAATTGCCTCCCCCATTCCTAGCGATTAATAATTCTAAAACTCTAGAATTCGAAACATGACTATAAAAACACGATGTACTGTAGAACTTCAAATGTGGTCTTACACGACTGGTAAGAAGATTAAACCACACCAGAGGAAACACACTATTTGAGGTGGTACGCCCATATACAATTGCTTGAGGCAAGAAGCATCCTCCACGTTCTTTTTGTTCCAACAAACTTAGGTATGCCTTTAGCCCTGTTCCTCAACAGTGCCTGAAATGGTCTAATGACCCCAAAGAGCAACTCACATTCAATGGCTTCACTGCATCCTTGGAACTTTATTTGAAGAGACTAGCATCTAAACTACATGATTTTTTATTATTCCCCAACTTGCTATTCCTACTCTAGAGTACTACAACTAGTGAATTGAGTATTCAGTATGTCAATTGACAATAGTTAATAAGATGAATAACTTTATTGTTCTTACTCGCTGGTGTAGTGTATTCTAGTTTTCCTATTGGAAAAAAATTAAGTATCACATCGGACACACTCTAGAATAGAACGGAATTGCAACTTCAGTTTACTTGGAACAGATCAACTTATAGGACATTTAGTTTTCGAGAAAAACTTAGGACAATTCAAACTATAATCACACACACACATACATAGACATATATACAGACTCCCTCCGTTTTATGTTATATGGCGATGCTTGAACTGGATGAAGTTTAAGAAAGAAAGAAAGACTTTGGCACATACAAGAAGTACCCTGGAACTTGTAGCACTAAACATGCAATGACTTTTATATGGCTATAAGAGGATATCATTGAGGGCAAAATGAGAGTTTAAAGTAAACGAGTTTCCATATAAAGAAATATGTCATTCTTTTGGAACGAACTAAAAAGGAAAGAGTATCATATAAATGACAAAGGAAGTATGTATGTGTGTGTGTGTGTATGTACACCAAACACAGTGTTGGAGCTACCCTGGGTGAAAGGGGTTCAATTGAATCCCCTTCGCTGGAAAATTTCATTGTGCAGGGTAGAAACAAAAAATTGCATGTATATAAACCATTGAATCCCCTCGAGATAGATTGATATCTTAGGTGTGACATTTTTACATTTATTTAAATCCCCTTACTCAAATACCTAGCTTCGATACTGACCATACACGTACATAAACACATAAATGTATAAAGAGCAAAAGAGATGTATATGTGTATTTGATGTATATATGTGTATCTATTTTGTGTGTATATACATAAGGAGAAACAATTTGAACTTTATTATTTCTATTCTGGAGAAACAATTTCCTTTTCCAGGTCTCCTTGAAAGTTCAATGGTCAATTTAGTGATTAGCAACATAGTAAACAAGTTGCAAAATCAGCAGAAGGCAAAGAAACTCTTACATAAGCAAATTCGAGCAATATGCAGGGTCATTATAGTTGTATTGTTCAGAACTCAAAAAAACCAAGCAGAGCTGCTAATCCACCTTATAGACAAGTTATTGCTGAAAACAATGATTTTGTCTTTCTAGTTTCAATGTAGCATGTGTTATCTCCATATGTGTGGACAACTATTTTGGCACTATGTTAGTATCTATAAATGGCAAGGTCAAAAAATGCGAGTGAAGTATTGACATCATTCTTTTGTTTCCTAATTCAAAATCTCTTCTCAGAATGACATCTTCTTCACAATCTATTTAAATGAAAAATCTTCCTTTTCTGTTTTCCCCCTAATGTAAGAATCAAAAGGCAGATCACTATACACCACTATTGTTCTTTGTCCTCTTTTTTCATAAATAAAATTCCATCTCTAGCTCTAAGGTTAGAAGAGGTTAGTTATTACTTATTTGAACTTCTTTTCTTTTCTTATTTGCCCAGTAATTTAACAAAATAAAATATTTCTATAATCCTCATATCAGTATACCAAAGTAAGTTTGGGACTTGCTTTGTGATTTACATACTTGTCCTCACTTGGGCAGTTAACCTAATTCCTAAAAGCTTTATCTCCATGCTTTCCTCTTTTTTTGTCTCATTTCCTTTGTTGGCTCCTACACTCTTCCCTTGTTGTCCCTCTCTTCCCCACCATTACCAAACAAAATCCAACCAGAAAGTGATACACTACCAAACCAAATTATATGGGAGAAAATTCAAAATTAACAAAAAGACAGAAAACTGAAGAAGATCAAAGAAACATATTAAAAAGCAAAACAATTCAAGGAAAATATGTAAAGTTCACAAAGATGAACACAAAAAATAGGCCACTTAAGTCCTCTGATGTTCCATAAAACAGTCAAGAGGTCACAATTCGAACTCAAAAAAAGAAAAGGTCATGTCAAGTAAGGAACCGACTTTTGGAGATTAGCTATAACCAAGTGATTTCACGGACAAAAAAAATTGTCCCCACGTGTATTTGCACCAAACTAAACTAGTTTAATCTAAAGAGGAGCACTAGGCATTAATTAACCATTGCAATACCTAATTTAGTAATAAACACATGTATGCATCTATTGATTCGATGCATATACAAGACGTAAATAAGTTATTTGCTTAATTAATTTCACGTTATACCACTTAAATGCAAGTTTATCCCGCTCCCGCCAAATCTATCCCGTTATTTCTTCCCTTCACTATTCATGAGCTTAACTATCCCTGTTTTTACTTCGTTTCACTCTTCACGAGCTCAATTATCCTCGTTTTTTTCTTCCTTTCCCTACTCATGAGTCATGAGCTCAACTATGCTCGTGTTTTCTTACTTCTGCTATTCACGAACTCAACTATGCTCGTTTTTTCTTACTTTTACTATTCACAAGCTCAATAACCCCCGTTTTTTCTTCCTTTCAATACTCATGAGCTTAACTATTCCCGTTGTTTTCTTTCACTATTCATGAGCTCACTCAACAACATAAATAATATGATAATATAAATGAATAAGTAACAAACATAATATGTACCATGAATGAGGGAGAAGAGGCTGCCATTAGGGAAATAATCATAGACAAGCAAACGTTCTTCCTTAGCTTGAAAATATGCTCGGAGTGGGACCAAGTTAGGATGTCTTAGCCTACCAATAATCTCCACGTGTCGCCGGAATTCCTCTAACCTAGGAAACCTCGAATCCCTCAGCCGCTTCACCGTCACAATGTAACCGGATTCCATCACTGCTTTGTATGTACTTCCCATTATACCCCTCCCTAATGTCTCAGCTGAAGCCTTCAACAAATCCTCTAAGCTGTAATTCATTTGTTGATCCCCTGGTCCGCAGAACACCAATGCCCCTAGTCCTTCACTTCCTTGTTGATCCCATGAAAATGCCCCTTCTTTTCCTCCAAAATTACCACCACTGCCACCGCCGCCACTTGTCCCCTCTTCATCTCCGCCGGCGGCAGCGGCTTCAATTCCTTTGCTTTTTCCTTCATTATTTTTTCTTCTTCTTTTCCTCACACATGCTATGAAAATCGCCGTCAAAATGCAGAGCAGCAAAACTCCGGCGAGCGCCGAAACGATGATAATGACAAGCTTTTTGCTTCTTTTATGGTGAGATTCATTGTAAGGACTAATAGGATACGACGGGCTAATTGAAGGACCGGAGATTGTACATTTAGGGTTTAATTGGGCTCCGCACAAGTTGACATTTCCGGCGAAAGACGATTCGTTGAACCGAGAAAGCGCCGGAGTATTAGGGATTCGGCCGGAGAGTTGATTGTTTGACACATTGAAGAATCTCAAACTCGGTTGATTCAACGGCGGGATTTCGCCGGTCAAGTGATTGTCCTGTAAATACAGCACGTAAAGCCGGGATAATTTCGTTAACGACGGCGGAATTTCGCCTGACAGATCGTTGCCGGCGAGGACCACGACTTTGATGCGGTGGAGGACAGTGATGGATGCCGGAAACTCACCGGAGAAGTTGTTGTTATTGAGGAAGAGGGATTTGAGGTTGAAAAGTCCGGCGAGGTTAGGGATTTGGCCGGAAATGGAGTTTTGCTTGAAGGACAAAACTCGTAATTGATCCAATTGATTGAGGGCATTTACGTCCAATCTGCCACTCAAATTTAGATTTTCAACTACAAGCTTCGTAACTCTTTTTCCATTCATGCATTCCTTTACACCTTGCCACTGGCATAAATCAGTCCCTTTTTTCCAATCAAGAATGTTTTTTGGGTCTACTGTGGCTTTCAATGCCAGTAAAGCTTCAGCATCTCCTGATTTTACAAGTGGGAAAAATATGGAAAATATTGAGAAGATTAAAAAGAACATTTTGTGACATGAATTGTACCTTAAGTACAAAAGTGGGTTCTTGATTCCCATTGAAATTGATAACATTTCCATTGTTGTTGAATCAATGAACACTGAATTGTTCTTGTTCAACTCTACAGCCAAAAGGGGTTCTTGATTTTCACTAAAGTTGGCATTTTCATTGATGAATGAGCTCTAAAATGCTCAACTGCAGAGTTAAAATGGATTCTTGATTCGGATTTTCATGAATGGGCACTAAAAAGCTCAAATGCAATGTAAAAATGGAGTCTTGATTTGGATTTCCATTGATGAATGAACACTGAAATGCTCAAATGCAGAGTAAAAATGGAGTCTTGATTTGGATTTCCATTGATGAATGAACACTGAAATGCTAAATTGAAGAGTAAAAATGGAGTCTTGATTTGGATTTCTACTTATGAATTAGCACTAAAATGTTGAACTGCAAGTTAAAAATGGAGTCTTGATTTGGATTTCTACTGATGAATGAACACTAAAAAGTTGAACAGCAGATTAAAAATGGAGTCTTGATTTGGGTTTTGGTATGGTGGAGGAAAAAAGGTGGAAGTGTTTTTATTTGGTATTGAGGAGGACAAAAAAATCAGATAGAATCTTGAAAACTGAAACATCCAAAAGACAATTAGCTTTCTATCTAAAGAGTTTTACCAAGATCACTTTCAACACCAGAATCTTCAGATCTAACACTTTAAAAGAATGTAATGAGGAAGTGTAACAGAAGGCGCCAATTAGTGTCATTATCATCAATGACAATAGCTTTGACTCACAAGCTATAAATCACACTTGACAACACCTCCAAAACAGAAGAAAACAAAATCCACAACATATTTACTCTTTGTTCACTGTGCTAGTACTTTCACTTATAATGGAACCTAAAAAAAAACTCAGTACCATAAACAAAGAGAAATGGGATTAATAGTACAAAGAATTTCAAGATTTGGGGGGCTTCGTTTCTTGAATTTTTTTGGCTTAAACTTCACGTGACAGAGTTCAGAGTTTGCAGAGACACCCAAAAATGCTTCTCATTTTACTGGAACAATGATTTGGGTGTGTAATAAAATACATTTCTTTACTGAATTTTAAAAGGAAAAACACATTGGACTACTAAAAACATTTATTTGAATTTTGAGGGGTGTTTTTGAAGCTTGAAAGGCATTGGATCCAATTCAAGTTATCTTATTTCAATAGTATTTTTCTTGCAATTTGGTTCTGCAACCATGTTATGTTACATTGATATCAGTCTTTATAGGATAGAGGGACGAGAAAACTGTAGAAAGAAAGGGACAGAAAAAAAAAGAGAGAAGAGGACAGGTGGGTTTTTTGGCTGAGATGAAAATGGGGTCTCAGGAAATAGGTGAAGAAATTGAAGGCAATAGTAGATTGTAATTAATGTATTCATGTTTGGTGACACGGGCAGTTTATTTGTCACAAACTTTACTCCGTTTCAGACATTGACTTACTAGTAACGTTTACTAGGTAGTGATGCTGTCAAAATATTTTTGTTTCTCTCGGAGGAAATAGTTTGTTTTCTTGGAATTAACATTTAATAGGCGTTTGCGCATAAAAATTATATATTTTTAAAAGAGATAGTATTTGGAGTTAAGTCGAAAAAATGGTATTTGAAATTTAAAATTATGTTTGGACATGTATTGCAGTTTTGTGAGTGAGAAAAAAAGAATTCTAAATTTTTGAAAAAGTGAATTTTTATAAATTTATCTTCGAAAAATTTTCAAGAACTTATAAAATTTAATGGACAAACACATTTTTGATTTATTTATTTATTTGAAAAAGGGGATTTTTTTTTTATAAAGGCGGCCTTAGTAATGTTGACGGTTTTACTTTAAGTTTACTATCAGTAAGAAAAAAAATTAGACTTGTTAAAGATCTATATGATAATAAAAGATATAGAGAACTTTTAGTAACAAAAAAATTAAATTTTTAAATGTTTGATTAAGACGATTTTAAATGAAATAACATGAATATCAAATAATCATATAGGAATAGTATACTCCACTTTTGTTGCCTGTCGATAATAAAAGTTCTACCTATACGACCAAAATCGTCAATTAACACTAGTGTCCAACTGCCACCGCTGCTAGTTTTAGATGGTGCTTCGTCAAGCAAATAATTTTTAAAATATCATATAATTAATATTTTCTATAATATTTATATGATTTACATATAAATAACTTGCATACATTCGTTCAGAACAAGAAACAATCTTAATTATTTAATATTTATAGAGACAACATCTTAATAATTAGAGGTGTATTGTGAGTCAAACATCTTAATATTAAAATGATATTCGATATTTACATCATTTCAAAGTTATAACAATATTTGCACTACAATTAATCTTTTCGATATTCAAAATCAACTAGTTCCACTAATCTTCATTCACGCTGGTTAGACTTAGATCAACAAGGGGCAGGGCAGGCGCAGATGCAGCATACAGTTATCGGGTTCAACTATATCTGTTAATCGGGTTGGGCTGACCCGTTTATAACCCGGTTCAGTCCGGTACTGTAACGTGGGGG
>AWOL01S0010673.1:96313-142885 GCA_000715115.1 Nicotiana otophora | reverse complement strand
GGGGCGGGCTGGGACGGGTTGGGCGGGGAGCGGGTTTCAAACGAATAGTTTTTTTTATACCGGTGCACCGGAACCCGCTAAATCCGTTAACCCGTTAATGGATTGTTAACGGGCTACAGCCCGATTCAGCCCGATTTTTAACTTCTTTTTTTTTTTTTTTTACCGTTGGCCAACGGCCCTTTTTTGCATAAATGAACATTTCGGCCTACCCCTTAAGAAAATAGCCCCCACACCCCTAGTATTTAATAAATTACAATTTTAACCTTTTAAAACTATAAATAGTCCCCCTTCTTCTTCATTTTTCCTCACAATTCACTCTCTTACTACTCTAATTCTTTCTTGATATTATTGATTATTGTTCTTAAATTCTCAATTACTTATTATTTTAAGTTTCATCAAATATTTAGTTTAGCCATTATAAAATTATTATTATCAAATATCAAGTATTCAAGTGAAGTGTGGTATCAACTATCAAGTATCGATCTATCAATTGAAGTTTGGTTTTTGATATCAAATTTAGTGCGGCATCCGGAATCCCGATACACTCGTTCTATATCTTTCTCTTCTTTGGTGTACATTTATTTTATTATTTATAATTATTAATTTAATTTACATAATGGATATATTTAGAGCAGCCAAAAAAGCGTGCACTAGTAGAGGTGGTAGTAAAAAAACTTCCAAAAGATCAAGAGGTGGTGCTNNNNTATTTGATAAATTATAATTTTAACCTTTTAAAAACTATAAATAGCCCCCCTTCTTCTTCATTTTTCCTCACAATTCACTCTCTTACTACTCTAATTCTCTCTTGATATTATTGATTATTGTTCTTAAATTCTCAATTACTTATTATTTCAAGTTTCATCAAATATTTAGTTTAGCCATTATAAAATTATTATTATCAAATATCAAGTATTCAAGTGAAGTGTGGTATCAACTATCAAGTATCGATCTATCAATTGAAGTTTGGTTTTTGATATCAAATTTAGTGCGGCATCCGGAATCCCGATACACTCGTTCTATATCTTTCTCTTCTTTGGTGTACATTTATTTTATTATTTATAATTATTAATTTAATTTACATAATGGATATATTTAGAGCAGCCAAAAAAACGTGCACTAGTAGAGGTGGTAGTAAGAAAACTTCCAAAAGATCAAGAGGTGGTGCTTGTTCTTCTAGTAGCTTTACACGTATTTCTAAAAGTTCCCGTGAAAATTTAAATGTAGATTATGAGGGATTTCAAGAAAATTATGGTATAGATGATGATTTAGATGATATTCCATTTCCATCACCTGATAATCTTGAAACACCACCAGCTACACCTGGTAATGCTAGTCAAACTCAAAATATTAGGGGTGGAAGTCGTGGTAATACAAGTAGGCCTCCTCTTCCTATTAAGAAGAATCAAAAATTAAGAAGTAAGTGTTGGAATTTTTTTGACAAACTAGAAGAAGATAAAAATTATGTAAGACGTATAATTTGTAAGGATATTTATAAACATGAGACCGGTAAGGGAGGAAGAACGGGTCAACTTCGTAGGCACATGGTAGACAACCACCCTCTTGATTGGGGAGTAGATGAGGAAGATGGGCAACAAAAACTTAATTCGGGTACTGGAGGGTTAATGGGTAAATACGATATTAAGAAAGATCAGGAAGAATTAGCTAAAATTATTGTTTTAGGTTGTTTACCTTTTAGTTTTGTTGCTTCGCCATATCTTGTTACTTATATTCAAAGAATTTATAACCCTTTGTTTAAAGGTATTCCTATAAGTACTTATATACCTGATATCTTTAGGCTTTTTGGACAATATCAGACATATATACGTTATTTGTTCGCCAGTCTTTCTTGTAGAATTTCTCTTACTTCTGATATTAGTCGTGATGTAAATGGTAATGATTATTTGACTGTTACATGCTATTGGATATATGATAATTTTTGTATGCAAAAACGTATCATTGCTTTTAAATATGATAAAGATCAAAGTCATACTGGTGCATTTATAAGTAATACTATCCATGAAGTTGCTATATTTTATAATCTTGCAGAAAAAATTTTGTGTATGCTATTTGATAATGCTTCTAACAACAATGCTGTTATTACAATATTAAAATTGTATCTACACCCACCACTTCCTGAAATATTTCATGTTAGATGTGCATGTCATATTTATAATTTGATTGTGAAGAGTGGCCTTGGATTATTTCGAGATGATATCACTTTAGTTAGAAGAGATGTTGGTGTAATTTAAGGAAATAATAGAAGTGCTAGACTAAATGCATTTAAAGAAAAATATGTACACTATGGACTAAAACCAAGACTCGTGCCTGAAGAAATAGTTACGAGGTGGAATTATACTTATTTATTCTTAAAATATTGTTATAAGTATAGAATGCCTATAATTGAAGCTGCTAATTCTCAACAGTCTAAATGTGCTAAATGTGCTGATTTCAACAGTCGCATCAGAGAGCGCATTTAGCCAAGCAAGGCAACAACTAGGAGATACCCGTCATTCATTGGGTAGCAACGCTTTAGAAATTATAGTGTGTTTCAGAGATTGGATAAGATCAGAACGACGAAATCAAGGGCGTGACGAGGTAGATGAAGCGGAGGACCAAGAAATTGGAGATATAATGGTTTATGGTTCTGATTCAACCAATGCCGGAAACCAAGAACCTCATGTTGACATGGATGAACTTACAAAAATGATGCAAAGCATGTGATGTACTATTTTTTTTTATATATATATAATTGTTGTAAACTTTTTATTTGCAAGTTCAAAAATAACAAAATCAAAAAAGAACTTGCAACTTAATTTGAAGTATTATATATTATTCAATAAAAATATCAAATGAAAGTCTTCGGAGCTTGATCCTTACATATTGACTATTGGTCTTATTAAATAATTTTTTATAGCCACTTACTTTCAAATTTTAATTTTAAAATTATAAAATTCAAATTTCAAATTTCAAACTTCAAATTTTAATTATAAGCCTTAAAAGTTTGCAAACATTTAAGTATCAATAACATTAAACAAGAAAAATAAAATTTACTTTAAAAAAATAAAAATAAAATTCCACGGTCTGCTAACAACCCGCTAAGCCCGAACCCGGACGGACAACAAAAAATTCGAAAAAGTACAGCCCGCTAACTCAGCTCGCTAACAGCCCGCAACGTTAAACGGACGGGCTGATTTTTTTTGTGTCCAGCCCGTCCCAGCCCGCCCGTTAAACACCCAGGGTTCAACTGAACCAAGTGTTTTCGATGCGGAGCATAAATTTATAATAAATAATAAATATGAACGCATAACTTTATAATATAATAGGTTCAATGCTAAAAAATTTAAATATTGAACCAATATAATTAAAATTCTAAATCCGCGGACTCTACTAATTAGGGGGAAAGTACTACCTATCAAATATGCAGTTGAGTGACCTAACATTGAAGATTTTGTTTCTTTGGTGTGACAAATAAAAAGGAACGAACTATAAAAGTCATAACAAAATTCATTTAATGTATAACGTCGTCGAGCATGGTATAAACCGTATAATAATAATAATAATAAATAATTCAATCCCATTTACTTTATAAAACAAAACAAATGCCCCAACATAATAATGACCATGCAAAATCAGCTATCTCATTTAATAAATATTTATACTCTTTAAATTTTACAAGGTAGAGTAAATGATAATTTACGTGGTCCAAGTTTTTGCAGTCTCTTTTCATTCATTCTATATTTATTATAATGTTGCAACAAAAAGCCTTTTTCTGAAAGGAGAAAAGCTGTAAAGGCATCAATGGTGAAACTGTCGTGCCATTAATTGAATTGAAAACTTAACGTAAAAGTTAGTATCGAGTAGTAATTAATGAGTAATGAATAATGACTAAGGTAAAGAGTATTAAGGACGTAATATGGATTAATAATCTGACATTTTATTTTAGGTTTAATTGGAAGACAAGAAAAACAAAAGTAAGAAAACGAAATTAGTTGATAGGTATAATTTTACTAACCTTCCTTGCGATTTGTCTTGATTGTGCAAGGCATCTTTACAGTTTCTTGTAATTTTTTCCCTTCTAGACTAGATCCTTCTAATTTTTAGTTTGAGGGTTGTCCTGATATTATTTTTATTTTAAAAATAATTATTTGTCATCGTCTCATCAACAAGCGTGGATTAATAGAGAAATCTATTCTTTTGTATTTGTTAATTTATATTACATTCTTCAGATATAGTTTTTCTTTGATCACGGATCGACAAGTGATCCGCCCTTTCTCCCTCTTTCGTCATAAGGCGTGGCCTGGATTACGTGTTAGTTGTCCATTAAAGGAGAAAATTCTCTCTATAAAAAACAATTATCTTCAAAGCTTAAATTTGATAACTCTAGCTAAGGGTGGAAGGATCTCCCAATTATATCGGTGGTATCTTGACAATTCTTTATGAATAAACATAAGCATGAAATAAATGTTAGACTGATATTAAGGACTTTTGTCCCTTCTAGTATAGGTCATTTGACATTTGGATTGAGAAGTGTGAATTCTTTTTGTTCTAATTTTCTCATAAACTAAAAAAAGCACCCAATTTGTTTTTTCAAATCAAACACCAAGAGGAGTGTTGTAGTTTTTATAAAAACTGAAACATTGCTTGGCTCGAAAACTTACTACCAAAGACTTAACAACGATATACCCCGTATAATTTTACAAGTGGGGTCTGAGAACACACCGAAAAACTAAAAAAATATTTTAAAAAGTTTCAAGAATTTTCTAACATATGAACAATATTTGATTGAAATTGAAATTTTTTTTTGGAACATTTGGAGCTTTCTGTACAACTGGCCCCTTAGTGGGCCTACATTTGTGAGCCCATGAATGAGTAATATCTTCATTTGTATGGCCCAACACATCTTTTAACCTTTCAAGAATGTGTGGGCATGTATAGCGCTAACTAATGGACTAATTTCTTTGGTTACGTTGATCTTACATAAATAGTTGGTTAGATTTACTAATTACTTTTTTAGCCAGTATACATAGATTATACACAGTTACGCCCACATTATACATGAGCTAGCTTTACAATTTAGAAGAATTAACCCAAATAACTCAACCTCTTAAACTAAAAATAGCCGTCGAATGTTTAATACATGTATAATATGTGCATAAATGTGTATAATCTATGTATACTTGCTAAAAAATATAAACAACAACTCCAACTGGCTATTCATGTAAGGGTCTTTTATATATATAATCGGGTAACCCCCATTTAATGCCTTACTGGGCCTACATTTATGAGCTTATGAATGAGTATGATCTTCATTTCAATGGCCCAAAACAAGCCTTTAAGCTTTCAGGCCCACATTGGGCCTGGATTGCGCTAACTAATGGGCTAATTTCTTTGATCACTTTCGATTATAGAAAAGGGATCTTTACACAAATAGTCGGTCGTGTTCATTATTTTTTTTAATCGGTGTACATAAATTATAGATAGTTATTCACATATTATACAGGGTTAGTTTTGCAATTTAGAAGAATTAATCGAGATAGTCCAACCGCTTAAACTAAAAATAACCGACGGATATATAATATATGTATAATTCATGTATAATCATATCATATATCATCTGTTTATAAAAGTGGGAAGCCCAAAGTTGAAAGTTGGATTACGAAAATGCCCTTCAAAAGTTGAGCAAATAAATTACTCCCAATACAAACACTATTTTTATAACATTTTAATACTACCAAATAGTAAATTAACCCTCTAATAAATAGAATAGATAATTGATTAAATGAAAAGTCATTAGCGTGAAGTTGTATCTAAATAATTTGAAGAGTATTTTGAGTAATTAATGCACTAAATTCAGTAAATAATACATATATGGACCATATTCATCTATTAAATGCCAATAAATACTGAAATCAGGAGATAAAAGGACGTTTAGAGATACCTTTTTTACCACTAATGTTTTCCATTTAATTACCTTTAAATTCTTAGATTAAGTTTATGTTACATTCTTTAGCTTAATTAATTATCATTTTCCTAATTAAGATCCATCTTTACAGGAAACAAAACACTACACAAATCTTCTCCAGTAACAAAAGAGAGAGTTTTGGGTGATTTCCTTGGAAAGAAAAGTCGAGATGGCGATGACATTAGTCTCCATTGCATCTCGCCTAATGTAACTTAGATATGCGCAAGTTTCTGTATCGATTTTTCTTATCACATTACTGTAATTTATAAATTATGTTTTTGTTGATCTATTTTGTTCCGTCAATAGATATGTAAAGCAAAATGCGAGAAACCAATATTCATCACGTGGTCATTTTTCTTTCATAGTATATGTTGGTTTCTTTGCCTATTGCCATACCCCAACCTAGGTGAGGCGGACATGCACCCAGTACCTTACTTACATAGCGACTCATTTTGTACGGTTACCGATTTACTTAAACTCGAGCTCTTGTACATCATGCTGCTAACGGCGACATAACTTACCATATGTGTTCATGCGCCTACAAAAGCCTCTAAGAATATCTTACTTACATAACATTGTGAGGGCATGGCTTCGACATACCCATAAGTAAGTGTGTGTGTGTGTGTGTGTGTGTGTGTGTGTGTGTGTGTGTGTGTATGTGTGTGTGTGTGTGTACACAAGAGGTCTGATAACCTCTAGGCTCGGCTGTACTCCGGATAAAATGGAGCTTCGCCAATACTCTGTTGGATATCAACTCCGTCTATTATAAGAGCCCGTCAAACTGGATACCTGAACCTACGGACATTAATGCAGTTCCCCAACAATGGGACATTAGTACAAAGAAATGTACTAACTATGTAAGGCAGATACCATATGAATAACTGAATTGAAACTGAACTGACATGTATAAACGATATACTTAAAGTAGTTGGAGGGTCAATGAAATCGGGGAATTATACTTACCTTATTCTGACTCGTAACATATCTATAACGTTGAACTATCCAACTTACCTTACAAAGGATTTATACTGGAAAGGGAAGGCTCCGTTGACCGAGAATATCTAATGTCCCGACTGTCGTATATACATCTAATTCACGTCATGATTTACCGGAACTTGTTTCCATATTCTATATGCACTGGAAACCATAATATTATGGAACTTCATATATAACATTCTTCTAGCCATCATACCTTGTGTCTGAATATTTATCTCAAGCAGATCAAACATCTCTAGGGCTACACTGAAACATAAAGTAGCACTTAGTGTTTCAACAGAGACTGGCTGTAAGGCTCACTCAACATGAATAACCAGTAGCTCTTACGTGCAACATAGTAGACCGTATGAATAGCTGGTAGCTCGTATGCATAACATAATAGACCCTCTGTACAACTTACAATACAAATGATCTGGTTATGCGTGCACTGAGACTGTCCATAACCATTCTTCATTATGCACCTAAGCGTTCATAGACTGTTCGTAGGAATCATGTCTTAAACATATTCATTTCATATCACTCGTGCAAACATCATTCAATCATCAATAGATAAACTCGTATATATAAACATATAAGTTCGTGAGTAACTCGTTACAAAAACCAATCCTTATTCTTTATCCTCTTGCTGTGTTATCCTTCGTATTCTAGAAGAATCTCATCCATCTCACCAAGCATATCAGTGGTATCTTGACAATTCTTTATAAATAAACATAAGCATGAAGTAAATGTTGACTGATATTAAGGACTTTTGTCCCTTCTAGTATAGGTCATTTGACATTTGGATTGAAAAGTGTGAATTCTTTTTGTTCTAATTTTCTCAGAAACTAAAAAAGCACCCAATATTTTTTCAAATCAAACACCAAGAGGAGTGTTGTAGTTTTTATAAAAACCGAAATATTTCTTGGCTCGAAAACATAATCCCAAAGACTTAACAACGATATACCTAGTATAATTTTACAAGTGGGGTATGAGATTACACCGAAAGACTAAAAGAATATTTTGAAAAAGTTGCAAGGGTTTTCAACATTTGGACAATATTTGATTGAAATTGAAAAAAAACAAATTGAAACATTTGGAGCTTTCTGTACATCTGGCCCCTTAGTGGGCCTACATTTGTGAGCCCATTAATTAGTACTATCTTCATTTGCATGGCCCAACACATCTTTTAAGCTTTCAAGACTGTGTGGGTATGGATAACGCTAACTAATGGACTATTTCTTTGGTTACGTTGATCTTACATAATTAGATGGTTAGATTTACAATTTTTTTTTAGCCAGTATACATATATTATACACAGCTACGCACAAATTACACATGAGTTAGCTCTACAATTTAGAAGAATCAACCCAAATATTTGTCCCGACCCCAATTTTCCTCCGTATGATGTCGTGATGACACCTATACTCCAATACTAGGTAAGCCTAACAATCATGCGGAATATAACTGAAATAGCAAATGAACTCTTAAATACTCAGCTATTCTTAATAAAGAAAACTCCACAGCTCAGCATTTACATCTTTCCCCAAAACTTGGTGATATCAAGTCACAAGCTCTGCAATGGTATCATAGTCATCCCTATACAATCGTGTCTAATAAAAGAAGGAAAATATAGAAATAGATAGAAGGTGACTTTGAGGCTTGCGTACGCCGGCAAGCGTACCTTGAAGTCTCAAAGTACGAACTCAGCTCACTGATGCCTAGACTAGTAGGAGGTACCTGAATCTGCACAAAAGATGTGTAGAAGCGTATCATGAGTACACCACAATGGTACCCAGTAAGTGTCAAGCCTAACCTCGATAGTGTAGTGACGAGGTCATGTCAAGGCCCTACTGGAATAAATAAGAAAAATTGTACAAGTGTATGTTAGTGTAGTAATGAAAGCAATGAAATTGAAACAACAAATAACATATCAAGGTTAGCTACACGGAACTAAATCAAATATTGCGACACGAAAAAGACAAGGAATGATATGCTAAGGAAATAAAACAACCAAAGACAAGTGCATCAATAGAGCAATACCAACAAGAGTCACTACCGAGGTACCGCCTCGTAGTCTCAAATCACAAGAATAATTCACAATATTTTCTTATATCACCGCGAGAGCCTTGCATTTATTTTCGAAAATTATTTTCTTGAAATAAAATCCCACGTTTTAGCCCACCTTATCACACCGCGTGGTTTCTAGTAGTTCCCAACTAGCCATGTCTATCAAGCCTACCTTATCTCACTGCATGTGTTTCGACCCCAAAACCTTATACCATCGTATGTGTATCAATATTACAACGTGTCACAAATATCACCTCAAGTGCCCAATATCACAACTTGCCAAAGAAATCAATAATAACAGTGTTTTCGCAATAAAGAGCCCATGGCTCAATGTAACGACCGACTTGTCATTTTAAGGATTAGTGTCTCGTTCAACGACTTAAGATCATGAGCAACTTTGTGATGTGTATTATGACTTACGTGTGTGGTCGAGTTGGTTTTCAGATGATTCAGGATTAAATTGAAAGAACAATTCTCATTTTTTTAAAGCTTAAAATGAAAAGAGTTGACTAGAGTTTGACTTTTGAGAAAATAACTCTAGAATGGAACTTTGATGATGTCAAAAGCTTCGTATGGTGATTTCGGACTTAGGCATGTGTCCGCATTTGGATTTGAAAGTCCGTAGGATAATTCGACGCATTTTGGCGAAAGTTGAAAAATAGAAGATTTTTGGAGAGTTGGACTGAAGGTTGAATTTTTTATAACAATGTCGGATTTCGATTCCGGAAATTGGAACAACTCCGTTATGTCATTTATGACTTGTGTGTAAAATGTGAGGTCAATCGGACTTGATTCGATATGTTTCGGCATCGGATGTAGAAGTTGGAATTTTTTAGTTTCATTAAGCTTGAATTGGGGTATGATTCGTGGTTTTAGCGTTGTTTGATGTTATTTGAGGCTTCGACTAAGTCCGTCCGTAATATATTTGAGACTTGTTGGTATGTTCGGACGGGACCCCGAGTGGCTTGAGTGAGTTTCGAGGTGGTTTTGGACCATTTCTAGGCCATTTTTAGTTGCTGATTTTTGGCCATAGAGGTATGCATCATGATCACGGACAAACTGTCGTGATCGCGAAGAGCAATTTTGTTGTTTGGACACTGTGAATCGCGATCGAGGAAACCTTTTTGCGATTGCATAGAGGAAACTCCTGCTGCACAAACCCGACTTTGGAAGCTCCTATCTTGCAATCTATAAGGAATTTGGAGATGATCCAAACATGAAAATTGTATCCCTTTGTGTCTAGTTTTCATAAAGGTAAACCATTTATCATTTGAAGATGTGTACAAAAGGTTATGGCGGATACGCTACAGGCTATCTGGGAAGAGTTTGGAAATCTCTATTGCATAGGACTGACTTTGGAAGCTTATATCTCGAAATCTATAAGTAATTGGGAGATGAGAAACAAATAAGAGTTATATCCCTTGGAGTCTAATTTGTAGAAGGTTAAACCATTAATTATTTTGAGTTTTGTACAAAAAAGTTATGACCATTATACTAGAAGCTGTGTGGAAAAGTTGGGTACTTGTTCTTCGCGATTGCGAAACATTTTTCGCAATCGCGAAAGGCAAATTTTGATATGAGAAAAATTGTTCTTTGCGACCGCAAAGCATTTTCCGCGATTACGAAGAGTAAATACCTGGGCAGTAGCTATATTTCGAGGTTTCTGCCATTTTTAACATATTTGGAGTTATGGAGCTCAGATTGAAGCGATTTTTACCATATGGATTGGGGTAAGTGTTCTATATCCTAAAGTGATTATACTTAATGATTCTATGGTTTTATTTATCATTTATTTCGAATTTAAATGGAAGAAATCAAGATTTTTGCAAAGTCTTTCAAAAACGAAAATTTAAGATTTGGAGGTCGAGTTATTATCAGAATTTAATAAAATTGGTATGGTTGAACTCGTATCGGAATGGGTGTTCACATTTGGTAAAAATTACATCGGGTTCCGAGAGGCGAGTCCCGCGTTGACTTTGGTTGATTTTTTAGAATAAAATTTTAAGTCGACGTTTTATTATTCAGAATTGTTTACGATGAATTTTAATGAAGTTATACAATTAATTTGGATGGATTTGAGCTGTCCGGTGGTCAATTCAAGCAAGAAGGCAATTTTGAAATATCTGCATAACTTCAAAAAAGGTAAGTATCTTGCCTAACTTTGAGTGAGGGAATTACCCCTTAGGCATTGAGTCTTATGTGGAAATTGTGTAAATGAAACCATGCACGCGGGATGATGAGTACGTACTTGGTTTATATGTGCATATTATATCGGTTGGAATTCGTAGACGCCCTTAAGTATTAAATTGGAAAATTGTTGTAACTTATTAAATCCCTTATTTGTCATGTCTCATTCCTTGTTTGTCGAGGTTGTTTTTATATGAAAATTTGGTGTGATTGCCACTTGACTTTTATGTGAATTCTGTGTTTGTTTGAGTTGCCATTTTTGTGAAAAACACATTCATTATTGATTATTTACCTACAGATAATTTAAATGGAAAATTTAGTCAATAAGATGAATAGATCTATTTATTTCTTAAAGTGGTGATTTAAAAGAGGTGATGTTCCTTGATGAATTACTTTTCAGTTCATGTTGTTGTAAATTTGGTATTGATTATATAGGTCGTGAATCATATTGAGGCAAAGTGTCAAATTGTGAAATATTATTCGGTTGAGTTGTTCATTCCCGAACGTTTTGTTAAGATGTTGTACACATTATGATCGAGTCGTGGTCTCCTTATTGTGAAAAAATAATGTATTGTTGATTTCTGTGGAAAGTTGTAATATTTGAGCATTTAATGTGCAATTTGTGATATGTTGTAATATTTGAGCACTTGATATGCAATTTGTGATATGTTGTAATATTTGAGCACTTGATGTGCAATTTGTGATAGTTTATAATATTTGAATATTTAATGTGCAATTTATGATATGTTGTAATATTTGAGCACTTGAGGTGCAAGTTGTATTATGTTGTGATATTTGGGCACTTGCGGTGCGATTTGTGAAATATTATGATATTGATACGCATGCGGTGATATAAGGTCATGGTGTTGAAACGCATGCAGTGAGATAAGGGTGGCTTGAAACGTGTGGCTAGTAGGGGAACTACTAGAAGTTATGCGGTGTGATAAGGATGGTTAAAATGCGGGATGCTATTTCGAAAAAAATAATTTCTTTAAAAATTAAATGTGAAGGCTCTTGCGGTGATATAAGAAAATGAGATATTGTGAATTTATTTATGATTTAGGACTACGAGGCGGTACCTCGAGAGTGCCCTGTTGATATTTCTTTATTTATGTTCTTGTCTTGGGTGATTTTGTTTCATTTAATATGTAAATTCTTTTCTTCTTTCGTGATGTACTAGTTGACTTTGTTATTATGTATTTTGTCTTCCTAGTTGTATTGTGTTGGCTTTTTAGCACGAGACTCTGAAGAAGTATATTTCTGGTTTTTCTTACTGATTTTCGATGATTGAGTTAATTTAAATAAAAGAAATTATTATTATATTTTAAATTAAATAGTTTTACATCCAAATCAGTAGTTTATCCGATTCTTTAATTTAAGTGCAATGTTATTTTTTTCACCCAAATAATTTCTAAAATAAATTTATTTCTTTGTTGATTTTTTACTTGATTTAAAAATTATAAACTCACTTTAGTGGAAATAAATTGATCATGTGGATCTTATATACATTAATATTATTGGCACCTGAGTTGTCCGTGCAGTTGTGATAGAAATATGGGCACGAAGTGCCGTGAAAATATGAAAGTGGGCTGAGACCCGTATATTTATAATTTAGAAATGAGGTGTCACAAGGTGACTTTTATTTGAAAAGAATTATATTCAAAATATTATTTCAAAAAATTATATTCAGAAGGTATTTATTCGAAAGAATTATATGTGAAAGATTTATATTTGATGGACATGTTTAATTGGTTGTACTTTTGTTCCTTATTCGTTCGAGTAATAATTATGATGTTCTTGTTGCCTTGCTGTTTATATCACTTGTTGATTTTGTTGTTATTATTGCTAGTTATTTTTCAGTACTATTGTATACTGCTATATTGCGGAAGTTATTTGACTAGTGAGTGTCTTGACTGTACCTCGTCACTACTCCACTGAGGTTAGTCTTGATACTTACTGGGTACCGACCGTGGTGTACCCATACTATACTTCTGCACATTTTTGTACAGAGCCAGGCATTGGAAATATCGGACTCGGGCAGAGTTAGTGTGTTGATCGCAAGGATTCAAGGTAGAGCTGTTTGGTCGTCGCAGTCCCTTGGAGTCTCTCCATTTTATTGTACTGTTAATTATTATACGAATAATATTGTATATTCGATCCTTGAGATCATTTCATAAATCCAGTTAGAGTTCGTGACTCAATATTACCAGTCTTGGAAAATTATTATATTTGTAATTATTTTCATTGTTGGTTTATAAACAAAATGGTTTGAATTGTTATTATAATCGGCTTACCTAGTCTTAGAGACTAAGTGCCATCACGACACCTGTGGCGGGATTTTGGATCGTGACACTCAACCACAATGTACACAAGAGTCTCAACAAGAACAACCAGTAGTGAATAACTCAACACGAATAGTATTTCACAACTTAACACTTTGCCTCAATGCGAATCACGACCTTTATAACTCAATACCAATTTCAACAACAAGATATTCCAAGAATAACAACTTCAAGTAAAAAGTCCAATGGTTAAATAAAGAATATGGAATAAAAGAAACAAGAACTTCAACTAAACATGTAGAGAAATTAGCAAGTAAGAGAAAAGACAAGTAGAACATGTGAAAATAGACTAATGATGATGAATATAACATGTTAAGATAACTCAATTAAGGCATGAAAGGAATCTACACAACTAAAATCGGTAAATTTCCACTTTTAGCCCGTGTACACACTCGTCACCTTGCGTACACGGATTCCACACATCATAATTATCACAAATAACACCAATCATAAGGGGTAATTTTCCCACACAAAGTTAGGCAAGACACTTACCTCGAAAAATACTAACTCAATCCACTAGTAGACCTTTCCCTCAATTATCCAATTCCGAACGGCTCGAATCTAGCCAAAAACAACTTTATACTATAAATATAAATTATAGGAAACTATTTCGAACAATAAAATTACGATCTTTGCTAAGAAATAAAAGGTCAACTCAAAAAGTCAACCCGAGTCCACATCTCAGAACCCAGCCAAAATTACAAAATTCAAATACCCATTCGATAACGAGTCTAACCATACAAGAATTACTCATATCCGACCTCAAATCTCCTTTCAAAACCTCAAAATTTAGCCTAGGAAATTTTCACAATTGTTCCTCAAATTTCCAACTCAAATCACTAGTTAAATGATGAAAGTAACAATAGATTCATGTAACTTAACCAAACCGAGTTAGAATTTTTTACCCCAATGATTTCCTTGAAAAATGCTTGAAATGTCTCCTCAAACCGAGCTCTCTAGGTCTAAAAATGGATTATGAAATCAAACCCTCGAAATTAGGCCTTTTCTGCCCAGCGATTTCTCTTTTGCGAGCCTTTAGTCGAATATGCGACGTTGCACCTGCGAAAAAACCATCGCACGTGCGGTTCCCACTAAGGTCAGGGAAATACGATTCCGCGGCAAAACTCATGCACCATCGAACGCACACCTGCGGATAATCTTTGCTTATACGATGACCGACCAAGTTGGCCAGTCCACATCTGCGACCATTGCTTCCGCACATGCGCACTCACAGATGCAGAAACCATCTCGCACCTGTGATCCCAGGCCTGGGCAGCCCTTTTCGCTTCTGTGCTCCATCACTCGCATTTGCGAGTCCGCACCTGCACCATTCCCTCCGCAGGTGCGATGACACAAGAAGGCTGGCACTTCAGCAATGAGGCTAAGTCCAAAATTGATCCGGATTCAATCCGAAACACACCCGGCCCCCCTGGGACCTCGTTCGAATATACTAACAAGTCCCAAAACACATACTCGAGGCCAAAAATCACATAAAACAACATCGATTCTACGAATCGCAACCCAATTCAGGCCTATGAAACTATGATCTTCCGAATTCCAAAAACTAATGTCATTTCATACCAAGACAACTCCGATTGACTTCAAACTTTGCACACATGTCTTAAATGACATGTTAGACCTATTCTAACTTTCGAAATTCGAATCCGACCCCGATATCAATAAAGTCAACTCTCAGTCAAACCTTCCAATCTTCCAAACCTTAAATTTTCTAACTTTCGCCAATTCACGCCGAAACTACCTACGGGCCTCCAAATAAACATCCGTACATGCTCCAAAGTCCAATCACCATACGGAGTTGTTGGAACCGTTAAAGCTTCATTCCCAAGTCATCTACACAAAAGTCAAACTAGGGTTAGTCCTTTCAACTTAAAGCTCCGACCTAGGGACTATATGTCCCATTCTTGCGTACCAACCGACTCTGAACATATAATGTCATACTTTGGCCATGGTCCATATTGCAAGATAATTTGCGAACGCTGACTAAACATCAATATAAAGTTGTCCCGATAGCCGTCATAACTACTATAGCTGGCAAACCAACAAAAATACATACAAGGCCTACAAGCCCAACATACTGCACTGTCACGGTCCAATTTTCCCTTCGTAAGACATCGTGACGGCACCTAGTCTCTATGACTAGGTAAGCCTAACGAAATGCGTAAATAACAAAAATGGAAGTAAAACTTAATAACTATCTGCAACAAGTAACTAAATGACTGGTAACAATGCCGCTTGGCATGTACAATAGCCATCACTCCAGTAATACACAATATTCCCAAAAACCGGAACATCATAAGTCACAAGCTACAAAAGGAAACTAGTATCTATATACACCAGAGTCTAATAACAGAAGTAAGGAAGGTAAATGACATAGGAGGGAATAGAGGGGGACTCCGAGGTCTACAGACGCGACAAATATACCTTGAACTCTCCGTACAACAGCAAGCACTCTCAACTAGTAGCGGGGCTAATAAGAAGTACCTGGCACACAAAATATGTGTAAAAGAGTAGCATAAGTACACCACAACGGTACCCAATAAGTGCCAAGCCTAACCTTGGTCGAGTAGTGACGAGATCAGGTCAGGGCCCTACTTGTATGTATATATATATATATATATATATATAAAAATAACTAAGACATAATGAAATATTTTAGTAAAAATAAGTATTGAAATTTAACAAGAATGAAATCATAGCAAGTCAATAGCTCAGTACATAGAAAATAACAACAGGGGATCTCCTAGGATATCGTCCCGTAGTCCCAAAGGTAAATGTGCAAAACCAAGGGGGATCTACCGTAATACCGTTCAGTAGTCCCAAAGTAAATATGCAAAACAAGGGGGATCTCCTGGAATACCGTTCCGTAGGCTCAAAGTAAATATGCAGTACATGAGGATCTCCCAAAATACCGTTTCGTAGTCCCAAAGTAAATATGCAATACTGGGGGATCTTGCGAAATACTGTTCCATAGTCCTAAAGTAAATATGCAGTACATAGGGATCTCCCGGAATACCGTTCCGTAGTCCCAAAGTAAATATGCAGCCAAACAATAAAATTCAATAGTTACAGTACAAAAATTTACAGTTCAACCTAAGTACCAATTAAGGAAAACCAGGTAAATTCATAAAACATGCTGCACGTAATTCAAGTAAATAGTTAGAGCAAGTAAGCATGCTATTCTAATCTAGCAGGATACTACACATGTTGATAAAACTCAAATAAGAATGAAATCAGGTTATTACTTAGTAGAAAATCGGGTTTTTACCTAATTAACCTGTGTACGTACTCGTTAAATCACGTACACGACGCTCATATATAAAAAACAATACAAATCCTAAAGGGATCCCCCCCCACAAGGTTAGTCAATCTACTTACCTCGAACCAAGCTCAATCAATCGGTAACAATGCCTTTTCCACGAATATCCGACTCAGAATGGCCCAAATCTAGCCAAAAATAATTATATATAATAAATACAACTATAATAGACTCATCTAATTAATGAAATCAATACTTTAACAAAAATTCTGAAATTCGCCCTAAAAGGTCGACTCGGGCCCACGTCTCGGAATCAGGAAAAAATTACAAAATCCGAAAGCTCATTCACTTATGAGTCCAACCATACCAAATTTATCAAAATCCGACCTCAAATGACCACTCAAAATCACAAATCAAACTCTTCAAATCCCTAGCCTCCAACTCCCAATTTTCACCTTAAATTCACAATTACTAGGTGGAAAAATAAATAGGGAAGCAAGAGTATTGATAAAAAAATAAGCAGAAGGGACTTATCTCAAGAAACTCATCAAAATGCTCCCAAGAAATTGCCAAAACTCGAGTTCAAAATGTTGAAAATGATCAAAAATCGTGAACCTTTGCATTTAAGTGTTATGTCCAGAAATCTCGCACATGCAGACTCTCTGTAGCATCTGCGACTCCGCACCTGGGGAAATGCCATCGCAGGTGCGGATTCCACTTAGAATCCTAGGTTCCGCTCATGTGGCTATGCGACCGCATTTGCGACTACCGCAAGTGCGGAAATGCATCGCACCTGCGGTTCCTGGCTAACTCCTTCTTGGCCGCATCTGCGACTCCTCCTTCGCACATGCGATACCGCACCTGCGGTCTCCCCTCCGCATGTGCGAAAACACCAGAAACCAGAAAATTTTCAACAACTAGTCTAACTCCAAATTCAATCCGTTAAGCATCCGAAACACATCCGAGGCCCCCGGGTCCTCAACCAAACATACCAACAAGTCCTAAAA
The DNA here is from genome assembly GCA_000715115.1 of Nicotiana otophora. NCBI lineage: Eukaryota > Viridiplantae > Streptophyta > Magnoliopsida > Solanales > Solanaceae > Nicotiana > Nicotiana otophora. Next base: position 125,068 of record AWOL01S0010673.1, on the reverse strand, counting down.
CACCATACAAACCTAGTCGAGCCCTCAAGTCATATCAAACAACGCTAAAAACACAAATCACCCTCTGATTCAAACTTAATGAACTTGAAACTTGAAACTTCTACAACCGATGTCAAAACCTATCAAATCACATCCGATTGACCTTAAATTTTGCACACAAGTCATATTCGACATTACAGACATACTCCAACTTCTTGAATTGGAATCTAACCCCGATATCAAAAAGTCCACTACCGGTCAAAATCTCCAAAAATTCGACTTTCACCATTTCAAGCCTAAATGAGCTACAGACCTCCAAAACACAATCCGGACATGCCCCTAAGTCCAATATAACCCAACGGAGCTAACGGAACTAACGAAACTCCATTCCGGAGTCGTCTTCACCCAGTTCTAACTCCGATCAAAATCCTAAGACTTAAGCTCCCGTTTTAGGGACTAAGTGTCCCAAAACACTCCGAAACCCAAAAACAAAACCTCCCAGCAAATCACATAAGAAGAAAAAGGTACAGGGGAAACAGTAAATAGGGGATCGAGGATAATACGCTAAAAACGACTTGTCGGGTGGTTACATCCTCCCCCTCTTAAAATAATCGTTCGTACTCGAACGAGCATAGAGACATACCTGAAGGCTGAAGTGGTGAAAATATGAGGATAACAGCTGCACATATCCTGCTCGGTCTCCCAAGTCGCCTCATCGACCGGTTGTCCCCTCCATTGAACCTTCACAAAAGCAATGTTATTTGACCTTAGCTTTTTGACCTGCATGTCTAAAATAGCCATTGGCTCCTCAACATAAGATAGATCCTTGTCCAATTGGACTGAGCTAAAATCCAATACATGAGCCGGATCATCGTGATATTGCCGGAGCATAGAAACGTGGAATACCGGATGAACTCCTGCTAGGCTAGGAGGTAAGGCAAGCTTGTAAGTAACTTCCCCAACTCGTCGCAACACATCAAAAGGACCAATAAACCTTGGACTCAGCTTGCCCCTCTTTCCGAACCTCATAACGCCCTTCATAGGCGAAACCCGGAGCAAGACCCGCTCTCCAATCATGAATGCAACATTGCGAACCTTCCGATCCGCATAACTCTTCTGACTGGGCTGGGCTGTGCGAAGTCTATCCTGAATCACCGTAGCCTTCTCCAAAGCATCCTGAACTAAGTCCGTACCCAATAATCTAGCCTCGCCCTGCTCAAACCATCCCACTGGGGACCGACACCGCCTACCATATAGAGCCTCATACGGTGCCATCTGAATGCTAGACTGATAACTATCGTTATAATCAAACTCCGCAAGTGGCAAAAATTGGTCGCAAGCACCCCCAAAGTCTATCACACAAGCACGAAACATATCCTCCAGTATCTGAATAGTGCGCTCGGACTGTTCATTCATATGAGGGTAAAATATTGTGCTCAGCTCCACTCTAGTACCCAACTCATGTTGTACAGCTCTCCAAAACCGTGATGTAAAATGCGTACCCCGAACAAAGATAATAGATACTGGTACGCCATGGAGCCTGGCGATCTCACGGATATAGATTCGAGCTAGCTGCTCGGAAGAATAGGTTGTAATCCCAGGAATGAAATGAGCTGACTTGGTTAGCCTATATACAATCACCCAAACTGCATCAAACTTTCGCGGAGTCCGCGGAAGTCCAACAACGAAATCCATAGTGATCCGCTCCCATTTCCACTCCGAAATCTCTAACTTCTGAAGCAATCCACCTGGCCGTTGATGCTCATATGTTACCTGCTGGCAATTCAGACACCGAGCTACATATTCTACTATGTCATTCTTCATTCTCCTCCACCAGTAATGTTGTCTCAAGTCCTGATACATCTTTGCGGCTCCCGGATGAATAGAGTACCGCAAACTTTGAGCCTCTTGGAGAATCAACTCATGGAAACCGTCCACATTAGGCACACATAGCCTACCCTGCATCCTCAATGCACCATCATACCCAATAGTGACCTCCTTAGCATCACCTTGTTGGACTGTGTCCTTAAGGACAAGCAGATGGGGGTCATCATACTGACGCTCCGTGATACGATCATAAAGAGAAGATCGAGAGACCACACAAGCCAATACTCAACTCGGCTAAAAAATATCCAATCTCACAAACTGGTTGGCTAAGGCCTGAACATCCAATGCCAATGGTCTCTCTGCTGCTGGTAGATATGCTAAACTCTCCAAACTCTCCGCCTAGTGACTTAAAGCATCGATCACCACATTGGCCTTCCCCGGATGGTATAAAATAGTGATATCATAGTCCTTAAGTAGCTCCAACCACCTCCGCTGATGCAAGTTAAGATCTTTTTTGCTTAAACGTATGCTGCAAACTCCGATGATCGGTGTAAATCTCACAAGGAACATCGTATAAATAATGATGCCATATCTTCAAGGCATGAATATAGATTCTAACTCAAGGACGTGGACATGATAGTTCTTTTCATGCACTTTCAGCTGTCTGGACGCGTAGGCAATCACCCTACCGTCTTGCATCAACACCGCGCCGAGACCAATTCGTAATGCATCACAATATACAGTATAACACCCAAACTTGTAGGCAATACCAATACTGGGGTTGTAGTCAAAGTTGTCTTGAGCTTCTGAAAGCTCTCCTCACATTCCTCTGTCCACCTGAACGGAGTACCCTTCTAGGTTAGCCTGGTTATAAGAGCTGCAATAAATGAGAAACCCTCTACAAAATGACGGTAATACCCCGCCAAACGAAGGAAACTCCGGATCTCTATAGCTGAGGACGTTCTGGGCCAACTCTGCACTACTGCAATGTTTTTCGCATCTATCTGGATCCCATCACTCGATACTGTATGACCCAAGAATGCCAATGAGTCTAGCCAAAATTCACACTTATGAAAATGTTGCATATAACTTCTTTTCTCTCAAGGTCTGAAGCGCAGTCCTCAGGTGCTGCTCATGATCCTCCCGAGTTTGAGAGTATACCAGAATGTCGTCAATAAACACAATGATGAATGGGTCAAGATAAGGCCGAAACACACTGTGCATCAAGTGCATAAAAGTTGTTGAGGCATTGGTCAGCCCAAAAGACATCACAAGAAACTCGTAGTGACCATACCGAGTCCCGAAGGCAGTCTTCGGGATATCTGGATCCCGAATTTTCAACTGATGATAGCCCAAACGTAAATCAATCTTGGAAAACACCATAACACCCTGCAACTGATCAAATAAGTCATCAGTACAAGGCAATGGATACATGTTCTTCACTGTAACTTTGTTCAACTGGCGGTAATCAATATACATCCGCATAGAACCATCATTCTTTTTCACAAATAAGACAGGAGCACCCCAAGGTGACACACTGGGCCGAATTAAGCCATTATCAAGCAACTCCTATAACTGCTCCTTCAACTCCTTCAACTCAAGATGAGCCATATAGTACGGAGGAATAGATATGGGCTAAGTTCCTGGCAACACATCAATGCCAAAGTTAATATATCTGTCGGGCGGCATGCCCGGAAGATCAACTGGAAATACATCTGGAAAATCCCTCACATAAGCTAGATATACATCACACCCCTTCTCAACCATTCATTGAGCTTTAAGAAATGAAATAACTCTGCTGGGAGTATACTCTAAGGTACCTCTCCACTCTAATCACGGTAATCCTGGCATAGCCAGCGTCACGATTTTCACGTGACAATCAAGAATATCATAATGGAGCGACAATTGGGGGTGGGCGTTCGGTATTTCATTACGGTATTTGAAAATTTTGGTTCTGTATTTCGGTATTCGGTATATCAATTGTGAATACCAAATACCGTACCAAAATAGTTCGGTATCTTCTTGTTTGGTTCGGTATCGTACCGTATCTTTGATAACTAAACAGTGCCTGCTAAACTAATTCATTAAAAATTCCTAATTACTTAATAATGAGTATAACAACAACAAAATGTGAGCAGTACCTTCACTTCTTCTAATAATTTCTAATAGAAATCACTACATGAGCATAATAGTAGAATGTGAGTAGTTTCTTAATTTCTTTACTTCTAATAATTTATACTAGCAATCACATCATTAGAAAATTTCTAATAAAGTGATAAATGAGCATAACAACAACAGATGTGAGAAGTTCCTTTACTTTTCTAATAATTTCTAATGTTAGGTTGGGGAGTTGGGTTTAGTTTCAATGGGTTACTAGCTAAGGGTAAGAACTAACAAGTTAGAAATGTTGGGCTGAAAATTGATAACTTGGGCTGGCAGTAAAGGAAGGTGTACTTAAATAATTCGGTATTTTGGTTTACCAAAATATCCAAACCTCAATAACGAGGACCGTACCGAAATACCAAAAATCTTATATCGAAGTAGGACCGAAATACCAAATAAACCGATACCGAATTAATTCGGTCAGGTTCGAAATTTGATTTTTCGGATTTTATGACCATCCCTAGCGACAACCAGTCCATACCCAAAATAATATCAAAGTCCACCATGTTGAGCAATAATAAATTGGCTCTGGTCTCAAAACCACTAAGAGTAATCAAACACGACCAATACATACGGTCCTTAACAAGAAAATTTCACACAGGAGTAGAAACATAAACATATGAACTCAAAGATTCCCGAGACACGCCCAAATACGAGGAACAATAAGAGGACACATAAGAATATGTAGAGCCTTGGTCAAATAGTACTTACGCATCTCTATGACAGACCGGGACCATACCTGTAATGACAAAATCAAAAGCGACTTCTTATGTATGAGCAGGAAGAGCATAATATCTGGCCTGGCCTCCATTCTAGGGCGACCTCTACCTCCCCAACCTCCATCTCGAGCTAGCTGAGCAGGTGGGGTGGAAGCTGGTGCTGTAATCATAGCCTGAGGATCCGATGGAGCACGTTGTGGCTGAGAAGTCTATGGAGGTGCACCCCTCCTAAATCTGGGGCAATACCTCACCATATGGCGAGTGTCGCCACACTCAAAACAAGCTCTAGGATGGAGTGGCTACTGTGACTAGCTCGGGCTAGGTCTGCTGGACTAGCCGCTAGGAACACCCCATGTATGAGGCACACTAGATACTGACGGTGCATAATAAGGCTCCTGGGACCTATAAGGGACCGGAATACCACTGGCGGATGGAAGAACTGAATGAACGGGGCGACTCACATAACCCCTACCATGGCGAGCTGCTGGGGCACGAGCACCAGAATAAGAAATAGTCTCTCGAGACCTCTTGGCCTCCGTCTCATCTCTATCCCAGGCAAGCATGCCCTCAAATCTCCTGGCGATACTCACAACCTGCTGATAAGAAATATCCATCTCCAACTTCCCGGACATACTAATCTGGATGTTGGGGTGAGTCCCTAAATAAACCATTGAACCCTCTCTCGCACTGTGGCAACCAAGGTTGGTGCATGTCGGGCCAAATCACTGAATCGAACTGCATACTCTGACACAGTCATAGAACCCTGGCGCAACTGCTCAAACTTCGCGCGCCATGAATCCCTGAGGCTCTGAGGGACATACTCTCTCAAAAACATGTATGAGAACTGAGTCCATGTAAGTGCAACTGCCTAAGCTGGACTACTCAACTCATAAGCACGCCACCACTGATAGGCTACTTTTCTAAGCTGGAATGTAGTAAAAGAAACCTCACTCGTCTCCGCTACGCCTGTAGTACGGAGAATACGATGACACTCTTCCAAAAAACCCTGAGCATCATCTATAGCCAATCCGCTGAAGGTAGGTGGGTCGTACTTCTTATACCTCTCAAGTCTGAGCTGCTCCACCTCAGAAGTTGTTGCCCTAACCTTGGGCTGAGCTGGAGCTACTAGCTGCATTCCTACAATCTCTGGAACCTGGTCGACCTAAACCCGCTGCTCTGGAGTACCGGTGATGGGAGTCTGTGCTCCTCAACCGGCCTGAGATGTGACCGGAGCACGTGGAATCAAACCATCCTGATCTAAGGTGCTGAATGATCTGTGCCAAACCCACACCACAATTGAGTAGCGAGGCGGTCAATGCAATAATAAACCCAACAAAGGTGGGGATCGAATCCACAGGGAGTTAGGATATGGGATTAGGTGTATACCTAAGTTAATAGCAAGTTTTGGCTTTAATTGCACTTCCACAAACTTGATTAGTTTTTCTACTTCTAACTTTACTCTAAAGATTGCAGTAATTGAATCTAAGGAGAATATTTTTGTTGTTGTTTTTCAAATGTTTAAAGAGACTAGGGTAGTAACTTCTACCTAGGTGGATATCTAACGGCTAGCAAAATCTAGGGCAAACTTGATTAGTTGGGATTGTAATATAGCTATCACACTCGGGTACTCACTCTGTACCTCTAGAGAGACGTAATATTACTATACCTTGCTCATGACAATCATTTTTCTCCTCTAATCACTCCATGCCTTTCATCATTGCTTTCTTTGAATCCCTTCAACTTTCTACTTTATTCCCTGTCTTTAATTTCATGCCTTTCATCATTGCTTACTTTGAATACCTTTCATATTTGTACCTTTTATCACTTTCACATTCCTCATCTCTCTCCCAAACTTATGTTTTTTCCATTTGTATCAAGAATGCTAAGGAAAGATCGGGTGCCAAGGGAGGGTCATTATAAAACGGATAAAGGGTTGTAACATGGCTGTTGAATAAAAAAGGCTTCGGCTCAAAGAGGTTGACTAGGGATGTCACATTGGTAGGGTATGGAAGCTTTCAAGTTTCCAATTGGATCAAGGAGAGACTACAATCATTTCTCAAGTCGAGCCACACTTAGAATTTTGCCTAGACAAACATTCATGGCAAGTTCTAGACTTATTGAAACAGAACTTGGACTAGCAATTCAATACCTCACCTCTCAAGCTGCTGGATTGTTAAGGAGAATAGAGTCGAGGGCACAGAACAACCCTAGCTAAGATTGAAAATCATAAATGGCTCAAAGAAACTACTCGATGATTGTTTTAGTTAACATAAGAGTCTAAAGGTTACAACTAGAGCTATTCCTTGCCAATCAACTTGTTTCTAACCGTAAGGTCGAAGGTAAATATGTTAGTACCAAGTGAAACCTGCTTGAGACACTTGTATTCATTACTACTATATATACAAAAACATAAAGAAAACAGACTCAATCCCTTAAGAAGGTTGTCACGCCATCCATCATTGGGAAGAACCACCCGGTTCACACAACATCCACCTTTGGAAAGAACCACGACATTAAGAAAACCAAAGGCTTATTGTTCACAAAAAACGTAAAAAGAAGTTAACAATTTAAAAAGCAGCTACTAAAGTAAATAAGAAGCTATGCTACTAAGGAAAAACGACGAAAGAGGTTATGAAGTAAACTACGGAAAGTAGACTGAATATGTACAAAATGAAGTAAAGCGAATATATACATAATGGAAATGAGTATATACATACCAAAAGTGAAAATAAAGATAAAAAAAATAGTATAATGGTTATTACATACCAAATGTCATAAAATCCAAATGGACCACCCCCCAAACAAAGAATAGCATTGTCTTGAATGCTCATAACAAATAAGAATAGGGAGAGGGGTAGAGAGTAGAGAAAACTCCATATGTGGTCTCTGTCTGCATCGGGTCATCAACACCCTCTGTATCCTCTAACTAGATCTCCACATCCTCTAACTGGGGGACTACAGGGTTGCTGAGCATCTGAATCAGCTCCGCAACAGTGTGTGTAGTGGTAGCCGGCTCCTCAGACTGGCCGGCTGCTGCATCTGATGCTTCAGACACTACAACATGTGTTGTTGGGACTGTCTCCTCCATGAGAAGGCCTAGTGGAATATCACCATCAGAAGCAATCTTCTCAACCTCTTTGCTCAGCTTCTCCACCGAATCCTTAGATGACTGAGTCTTACGCATCTTCTTCACCTGCTTCACCAACTCCTTGATATTCCTCCCATGTGTATCAAAAGTCTCCCGGATCTTCTTCTGGTCGTCCAGAATCTTCTTTTGGTTGTCCAAAATCTTCTGTAAATAGTCCTCCACTGATGGAGGTACTTGAAGCTCTGATAGGGCTGAAGACTATGCTGTTACTGCACTAGAGATGGCAGTCAGCTTTGTGATAGCTGTCTGCATCCAGTTGTTGAGACTGGATAGTGTCTGTGAAACAAGTAGTGTAGTATGAGTATAGGTAGAAGATGTGGGCACTGAGAAGGAAGGTTCGGAGTAAGGAGGAGGTATGAAAGATGCTCCGACAGAAGTACCGGGTGTTGTGGAAGGCTCGATAATTGACTCGGTGGCCACTACCCCTCGCTCTTTATTCTGGCCAGTGGAGGTAGTGTCTTTACCCTTGAATTTCGGATTGTCCGCTCCCTGGAGGTGGTACCATGAGAAAGGCTTTTTAGACTTCACCTCCATATCAAAATGTTTTGGCTCTACCCCTTGGTCTTGGAAATACTCTATGAGGAAGTTGTGGTATGGATACGATCTTTCTTCTTTCTGGACTGCATTGGAGATGTTGTAGGACATCAAGTTTCCTACATTAATAGGATATCCTGCCATGATGGAAGCTACCAATATTGCCCGAGGGAGTGGAAGGACATTCTCATGCTGGCACGGGTCAAGACGGCTGTACACGAATGTTGCCCACCCGTTTGCTTCAACGTTAAGGGTGGCTCTTACAATTTGAACTCCTGTTGTGAGCCATGTAGGTGTTGTCCCAGGAATGGCGAGTATCGCAGCTAGCCATGGGCGAACTGTATCACCCAAGGCTAGCTTTTCTAGGTATTGCACTACCTTGACATCCTCAAACCCTACATATGTGTTCAGTGCGTGGCTATCAAACCAGATTTTCAAGTTCCGGACCTTCGTCACCTTTGTACCCTTTTTGATATGGGCAACATTGGCATAAAATTTCTTAATAAGGTATTTATTTGCATCATGCATCCGACAGTTGAACCATTTCCATCCTTTTCTCTTCGTAAATTGCTTTCGGACATATCAAATTATGCTAGCTTAGGACTTTTATTATGAATTGTCGCTAAAGCGTGAGCAACCTTTGGGTCCACCATTCCCAAAACTTTTCATATGCCTTCTCACTTACGAACTTATCAGCCCACACCTCCGGCTTCTTTGATCTAGCCAAGCCTCCCATAATTTTGTCACCCCCTCTCCCGTCATCCGGGACCTCATCATCCTCATCTAAAATGATTGGGGTAACTATTGGGGCAGGTGTTGTAGCAGGTGGGGAAGATGGTTCGGATGCCCGACTACCTCACTCTGAGCCATCAGAATATCTAGATGAGGAGGTAGGTTCATCGACTAAATGAAATATGTCGGGGAATTGTTGTGATTGTGCCCCCGATTGTGGTTGTACAGAATCCCCCACAGACGTTTCCCGGGATAGGAGGTATTCACTGGTGTCAGAGGATTCCGGAGGTGGTCTACTGAGAGTAGTATTTTTGCCCATAACTTTCTGGACTGATAGTGGTATGTTAGGTTTTCCTCTACCCCGACCTCAGGAGGATTCTGCCCTCCCTTTGGAAGTATCACCTCGACCACGTGAATGCACCATTGTCTACAACAAACAAGTAGTGGAAGTCAGTTAGAATTGGGTTCAACATGTGTTATTGAATTACAGTTGGAAAGAAAGACATTGCTTCTCAAAACAGGGCAGCGCGGACCGTACAAAATTGAGTGTGGCCGCAGACTGCCCATCGCGGACCGTACAAAAATGAGTACGGTCGCGAACATCCCAAGTTCAGACTACTGGTTCTCTGAAGTTACCTCAGCGCGGACCGCATACTTTTGAGTGCGGCCACACAAAATTGAGTGCGACTGCGTAAACCAATCACGGACCGCACAAAATTGAGTGCGGCCGCAAAATCTTGGCAATGAAAAGTGCTTTCAACATAGGGTATCACGGACCGCACTATTTTGTATGTGGACGCATACCCTAGTGCGGACCGTACAAAAATGTGTGCGACCGCGAAATCCAAATCATAGTGGCATTTAAGTACGATTAATACTAGGATTTTCACTAATTAAGCATGATTTGTGGCAATGGAACAATAACGGCTACTAACCCCATACCCCATTATGCATTCAAACACTACCCACATGTTTCTAAACTAGAATTAAGCATCAATTCACATTTTTGGCATGAATTTAACATAGATAAAAAGAAAACTACAACAAAGAGAAACAAAAAGAAAAATATGAAATTAATTATTTGAAATTAACATACCAGTAATGAAATGTAGTAAGAAATCAACACTTGATGAATATGGGATGAGATTGAAAACAAGAAAGAATGCACTGTGCTTGAGAGTTCCGAGTGTGTAAAGTGTAAATAGTCTCAAAAAGTCCTATTTATACTTTGACCCACCAACTTACCTGAGTGCGGCCCCACAATTTTGGCATGGTCCACACTCTTTACCTTTTCTAACTCAGCAGCTGATTCAATGACGCAGTCCACATAAAAATGGTTGCAGACGCACAATCTGTGTGGTCCGCAAATTTTTGATCGTGAACGCGAATCCTTAAGGGATTTTGTCAGGCCAAACTTCAGAGAGTTGGCATTCTCCATCTTTCAGTTGTGCGACCGCACGCATAATTGTGCGTCCGCGAATAACTTGTGCAACCGCATAATGCTAGCATGGTCCGCACAATTTCTCCACTTGGCCAATTTTTGTCTTGTCAATTTTCTGCACTGCACACCCAATTCCTGCATACACTTCACAACCAGTTAGTCCAAAATACTGCCTAATCTAACAAGGAAATCAAAAGAAAGAAAAACACATGGGTTGCTTCCCAAGAAGCGCTTGATTTAACGTCGCGACACGACGCATATTACCATTATTCATTTGAAATGGAGCAATGCCATAGCGTGGCCATCATCGACCTTACCAAGGTAGTGCTTCACCCGGTGCCCATTGACTCTAAAGATCTCACCATTATTAATTTTCAAATAAAGAGCACCAAAATGAGTCATATGTACCACTTCAAAAGGACCACTCCACTTTGATTTAAGCTTTCCCGGAAACATCCGTAACCGAGAGTTGAATAAAAGAACGAGGTCACCTTCTTTAAGTTCTTTGTTCCGGATATACTTATCATGTACTTACTTCATCTTGTCCTCATACAAGGACGAACTAGAATAAGCATGGAATCAGAACTCATCAAGTTCATTCAACTGCTCTACCCGAAGATTGGCAACTATATCCCACTCACGGTTCAACCACCCCGACATCCAACCACTTGATGATCTCTTTCTTTACTACCTATTGCATGGCCTCATTCAATCGTCTTTGATGTTCCACTGAGGGTTTGGCATCCTCCTCCAAAATGATTTTGTGCATGCAGAAGGCGGGGCTTATACCCCGAATATCTGCCAATGTTCAACCTATTACTTTCTTCCTCCTTGAAGCACCGAAAGGGTGGCATCTACATGTACGTTACTTAAGCACCAGGAAAGGATAATAGGTAAAGTGGAACAAGGGCCTAGAAACTCATACTTGAGGTGTTAAGGCAAATGCTTTAACTCCAAGGTGGGAGGCTCCTCGATTAAGGGTTTTGTTGGTGGAGTCTTTCGGTTTTCGAGATCCAAGGAAAGTTTTCGGGGCTTATGAGTATATGATCCCATTCCTTGAAAAGCATTGACACATTCTACATAGCCTTCCTTCTCATCCTCATCATGATTCAACAACACAATTTCCAAGGTATCTTCCACATTTATCACATCACTTGCGTCATCAACAATTACTTCGGTCACAAGATCCACGAACGAACACACTTCGTTGCTATTTGGCTGCCTCATTGATTTACAAACATGGAACACCATTTTTTCATCACCCACCCGGATGGTGAGCTCTCCAACTTCCACATCAACTAAGGCCTTCCATGTAGCAAGTAAAGGTCTCCATATAATGATTGGCACCTCGTAGTCAACCGCACAATCAAGTATCACAAAATCTGCGGGAAGGATGAACTTGTCGACCCAATCTAACACATCATCAATTATCCCAAATGGCCTTTTCATTGTCCGATCCGCCATTTGCAACCTCATGGATGTGGGTCTTGGTTTCCTAATCCCCAACATTTCTAACATAGAATACGGCATCAATCAGTTCTTGCCCCCACTCATATAAATCTTTGGCGAAATCGGCACTCCCAATAGTGCACGGGATTGTGAAAGCACCGGGGTCTTCCAACTTTTGAGCTATGGAGTGCACCATAGCACTCACTTGATGTGTCATTTTGATCGTTTCATAGTTAATTGATCTCTTCTTTGTTACCAAATCCTTCATGAACTTGGCATATCCCGACATTTGTTCTAAGACTTCAACCAATGGTACATTTATGGACAAACGTTTCATCATATCAATGAATTTTCTGAATTGATTCTCATTGTTTTTCTTTGAAAGTCCTTGAGGGTATGGAGGAGTAGGCCTTGGCATTGGTACCTTAGCCTTTGGCACTACCGATTCAGGCATGTCAGTCATGTGCTGCCTAGACGGGTTCATTTCTTCTTGCGTCTCCTCCAAATTTTCATCAATATCAATCCTCGCTTCTTCATTAGCTTGAACATCATTGCTCGGCTCATCATCACCTTTCACCAAAACATCACCACCCATATGTCTTCTTTGGTTTGAGGTACTAGCAACTCCACCTTTCCCACTTCTTGTTGTCACGGCCATTGCATGCCCCGTATTCCCACATTTCAGTTTATCACCGTATCACTAGGTAGTGCCCCCTTTGGGCGAGTATTTAAAGCTTGAGAAATTTGTCCAAGTTGAACCTCGAAGTTGCGGATAGAAGTGTTGTGGGAGGCTAATTGGGTACCAGAGTCGGCATTTTTCTCCATCATTTGCTTTACCATGTTTTTAATCCGTCCCATTTTACTATTGGAAGAACTAGGACCTTGCGACAGATATGGAGGCAGGTTGTTTGGTTGTTGATACATCGGGGGCCTTTGAAAGCCGGACCCCCAATTTCCTTGATTGTTATTATTCCAACCCCATTGATTATTGTTGTTCCCCCAATTGCTTTGATTGTTTCCACCCCAATTACCTTGATTATTTCCTCCCCAATTGCCTTGATTACCCCAATTGCTTTGATTATTGTTGTTGCCACCACTCTAATTTCCTTGGTGGCCTTGGTTGTTCCAGTTTCCTTGGTTTCCTTATGATCTCCATTATTGTTGATTTGGAGCATTGCTTCTTTGACCTTGATAATTGTTGACATATTGAACCTCTTCATTTTTCTCATCATATGAATCATCTTGATTATACCCACTATTACTTTGTTCAAATTGTTCTGGATGGTTTTGTATTTGTTGACCTCATTGCCGTCTCTTGTTTACCATCATGTTCACCCCTTCCATATCATTCACTTGTTTCGACCCTTGAAACTGTTGAAGCTGATCCTTGGCCTATTAGTTCATGGTGGTTGTCAACTCCGCAATAGATTGCCCATGATCATATAGCTCCTTGTGTAGGTGAATAACATTTGGGTCACCTTGAGGAACATTAACTCTACTTGCCACGCCGAAGAGGTGTCCGCCATCTCATCCAAGATTTCACAAGCTTTAAAATAAGGCGTGTTCATGAAGTTACCCCCTGCGAGTTGATTTACCACACACTGATTTGTTGTGTTGATCCCCCTGTAGAAGGTTTGTTGGATCATGGCCTCGATCATATCTTTGTTCGGGCATTCTTTGACCATGATGTGATATCTTTCCCAAATCTCGTGCAATGACTCATTGGGTTCTTGTTTGAAAGCTAAATTTTCTTCCCTTAATGTAGCCATGTGCCCCGGAGAGAAGAATTTGGCAATGAACTTCTCGGACAACTCATCCCAAGTGTGTATGTAATGATTGGGCAGTCTCTCTAACCCGTCCAAAGCCTTTCCCCGTAGAGAAAAGGGAAATAGCCTTAATCGCAGTGCATCCTCGGTGACATTTGTTTGCTTGCTCCCCCAACAAGTATCAACGAACCCTTTAAGGTGCTTGTAGGCATTTTGGTGTGGAGCTCCGGTGAAGACACCCCGATGCTCAAGCAGTGTAAGCATCATGTCGGTAATTTTAAAGTTGCCCACACTAATCCGGGGCGGGACTATTGCACTTGCATAACCCTCATTCGGCAACACCTGGTGCGCTGCTTTTTGTGGAGGCGGCAGCCTCGCCTATTTACTTCAGGCTTGGGATGAACCTCATCCACTTGATCGTCATCTACCTCCTCCCCTAATGGTAAATTTACGAGGGGCTCGTTGTTAAGGGCCATTTTGTACCTAAAAGCAATTCAAAAAAAAAAATAGTGACTCGGAAGGAAAGAAAGACAAAACATATAACTACCTAGATATATAGCTAAATCTTTTAACTCCCCTGCAACGACACCATAAATTGATCTGTGCGAAACCCACACCATAATTGAGTAGCGAGGCGGTCGATACAATAATAAATCCAACAAAGCTCGGGATCGAATCCATAGGAAGTTAGGATATGGCATTAGGTGCATACCTAAGTTAATAGCAAGTTTGGGATTTAATTGCACTTCCACAAACTTGATTGGTTTTTCTACTTCTAACTTTACTCTAAAAATTGCAATAATTGAATCTAAGGACAATATTTTTGTTGTTGTTTTTCAAATGTTTAAAGAGACTAGGGTAGTAACTTCTACCTAGGTGGATATCTAACGGCTAGCAAAATCTAGGGCAAACTTGATTAGTTGGGATTGTAATATAGCTATCACACTCAGGTACTCACTCTATACCTCTCAGTAGTTTGAGTGATTTTGCCCAATTTGGCTTTCTCAAGTCCAAATGGGTATCCATGCAAATCAAGTGATATTAGCTCAAGTTGGGTATTACTATCTCTAGGTTTATCCCTTTAATTAGGTCTATCAATTTCTTGAGTTCACCCCAATTCCTTGTTAAGCTTAGTTTTTCTAGACTTAGTCCCTGTTTCTCAAGTAGAGACTAAGTAATAAAGGCATGAATCAATGTTTGTAACCATTAATTCTTGAGTTCTAGCTAGAACTAGGCTAAATATCACTAACCCATTCACATTCAAGCCTTAAAATCAAATACCCATTAAATACCCATACTATGGTTGGGTCACAACCCTAGTTGTGGGTTTAGCTACTCATGGATATAACAGAAATTAAAGATGAAATGAACATAAAATCCATAATATTAATTTGTGGAATGAAAATCTAATGTTAAAAAGTGAATCTAGTACAAAAACTCCAAAAACAGAAAAGTCAGCCTTATACAAAACATAAATAAACTAAAAATGACAAAAAGTTCTATTTATACTAAGCTACAATTATCTGACAAAAATGCTCGTACGGAGGTTGTGCGGCCGCACTCTGGCTTTCACGGCCGCATAATGCTAATGCGGTCCGCGTTCTTTTCTTTTGGATCTGGGTTGAGTTGAACTTTCGCGGATCGTATAATTCTAAGTGCGGCCGTGCTCCAGATTATACGGCTGCATAAAATTGGCGCAGTCCGCACTTACTTGAGTTTGGCTTGAAATGAACTCTCTAGTTCTTCATTTCGCAGACCGCATAATTCTTATCGCGGTCGCACAATTCTGGTGCGGTCTGCACTTCTCTCTTTTGCTCAAGTTGTCAGCTCTCTGAATCTCAGTCATCGTAGTCCGCATAATTTCAATCGCGGAAGCACAGGGAATTTCAGGGCCGCACATTTCTGGTGCGGTCCGCGCTCATCATTTAGCCCAAAAATCACTCTCTAGATCTCCCTCTTGCCGACCGCGTAATTTTGATCGCGGACGCATCATGGCTTTCGCGGCTGTACAATATTTGTGCGGTCCGTGCTTCAAACCTCTTTGCTCAGCCTTGGTTTTTGTTCAACTTTTGACTCCTTTTTGAGTTGATTTTGATTCCTTTGGCTCATTTTGAACAATTCCTGCAAGCAAGCATATTTCAGTAGTTTCCGGGAATACCTCCAAGCATTTTTGGCCTAAAACACAAGAAAAAGAGAGAAAATAATAGGTTAAAATCTCTACTTATCAACTCCCCCAAATTTAAGTTTTTGCTTGTCCTCAAGTAAATAAGGTAATTCCCACCTCCACTAGAACAAAAGGTATTTCAGTTGGCCTAAGGTGAATCAATCATGCATCAATTGGGACTAACAATTACCCTCAACACAAATGAGTTATCAACAACACCATAGAACTTTTGAGTACCATAGTTCTAATGTGACACTAGAGCATCAAGAGTTGACTTAATTCACTAAGAAAGCTCGCTCTATCACGTAGGTCATTGTGGAACACAAACTTCTCCTCTACTATACATGAGCAAATCTCACTTTAGAATGTAACACTCAAAACAAGGATTGTGAAGAAGTGTGCTCATCTCTCTCTAAAGAAATGTCACAAGTCCGGCTCTAAGTACCATAAGCTTGCCCCTTATGTAAATCACCACTAATGTAAGCTCACTCAACTTGAAATCATATAGGGCTTTTGTGGGAATGTAATTAAGGCTTTTGGATCAAGGTAGGACTTATCAGCATATGATGCTTTCATCTTTCTTTAACCACCCATTTTCTCTTTTTGGCTCATACTTTCTTGACTCTTTGAGTTATTTTCTTCTTACATCGGGGTACTAGAGAGACGTAATATTACTATTTCTTTCTCGTGACAATCATTTTTCTCCTCTAATTACTCCATGCCTTTCATCATTGCTTTCTTTGAATCCTTTCAACTTTCTACTTTATTCCCCGTCTTTCATTTCATGCCTTTCATCATTGCTTACTTTGAATACCTTTCATCTTTGTACCTTTTATCACTTTCACATTCCTCATCTCTCCCCCAAACTTATGCTTTTTCCATTTGTATCAAGAATGCTAAGGAAAGATCGGGTACCAAGGGAGGGTCATTATAAAATAGATAAAGGGTTGTAACATGGCTGTTGAATAAAAAAGGCTTCGGCTCAAAGAGGTTGACTAGGGATGTAACATTGGTAGGATATGGAAGCTTTCAAATTTCCAATTGGATCAAGGAGAGCCTACAATCATTTCTCAAGTCGAGCTACACTTAGAATTTCGCCTAGACAAACATTTATGGCAAGTTCTAGACTTATTGGAACGGAACTTGGACTAGCAATTCAATACCTCACCTCTCAAGCTGCTGGATTGTTAAGGATAATAGATTCGAGGGCACAAAACAACCCTAGCTAAGATTGAAAATCACAAATTGCACAAAGAAACCACTCGATGATTGTTTTAGTTAACACAAGAGTCTAAAGGTTACAACTAGTGCTATTCTTTGCCAATCAACTTGTTTCTAACCGTAAGGTCGAAGGTAAATGTGTTAGTACCAAGTGAAGCCTGATTGAGACACTTGTATTACCTACTACTATATATACAAAAATATAAAGAAAACAGACTCAATCCTTTAAGAAGGTTGCCACGCCATCCATCGTTTCGAAGAGCTACCCGATTCACACAACATCCACCTTTAGAAAATACCGTGGCATTAAGAAAACCAAAGGATTATTGTTCACACAAAATGTAAAAAGAAGATAACAACTTAAAAAGAATCTACTAAAGTAAATAAGAAGCTATGCTACTAAGGACAAACGACGAAAGAGGTTATGAAGTAAACTACGGAAAGTAGATTGAATATGTACAAAATGAAGTAAAGCGAATATATACATAATGGAAATGAGTATATACATACCAAAAGTGAAAATAAATATAAATAGAGATAAAGCAAAATAGTTTAATGGTTATTACATACCAAATGTCATAAAATCCAAATGGACCACCCCCCAAACGAAGAATAGCATTGTCTTGAATGCTCATAACAAATAAGAACAGGGAGAAGGGGTAGAGAGTAGAGAAAACTCCATATGTGGTCTCTGTCTGCATCGGGTCATCAACACCCTATGTATCCTCGAACTGGATCTCCGCATCCTCTAACTGGGGGACTACGGGGTTGCTGAGCATCTGAATCAGCTCCGCAACAGTGTGTGTAGTAGTAGCCGGCTCCTCAGACTGGCCGGCTGCTGCATCTGATGCTTCAGGCACTGCAACATGTGCTGTTGGGACTGTCTCCTCCATGAGAAGGTCTAGTGGAATATCACCAGCAGAAGCAATCTTCTCAACCTCTTTGCTCAACTTCTCCACCGACTCCTTAGATGCCCGAGTCTTACGCATCTTCTTCACCTGCTTGACCAAATCCTTGATATTCCTCCCATGTGTTTCAAAAGTCTCCCGGATCTTCTTCTGGTCATCCAAAATCTTCTTTTGGTTGTCCAAAATCTTCTGTAAATAGTCCTCCACTGATAGAGGTACCTGAAGCTCTGATGGGGCTGAAGACTGTGCTTCCACTGCACTGGATATGGCAATCAGCTTTGTAGTAGCTGCCTGCATCCAGTTGTTGAGATTGGATAGTGTCTGTGAAACACGCAGTGTAGTATAAGGGTAGAAAGAAGATGTGGGCATTGACAGTGGCACTGTGAAGGAAGGTCCGGAGGAAGGAGGAGGCATGGCAGCTGCTCCGGCAGGTGTACCGGCTGTTGTGGAGGGCTCGACAACTGACTCGGTGGCCACTACCCATGGCTCTTTAGACTGGCCAGTGGAGGTAGTGGCTTTACCCTTGAATTTAGGATTGTCCACTCCCTGGAGGTGGTACCATGATAAAGGCTTTTTATCCTTCACCTCCACATCAAAATGTCTCGGCTCTACCCCTTGGTCTTGGAAATACTCTGTGAGGAAGTTGGGGTAGGGATACGATCTTTCTTCTTTCTGGACTGCATTGGAGATGTTGTAGGACATAAAGTTTCCTACATTAATAGGATATCCTGCCATGATGGAAACTACCAATACTTCTCGGGGGAGTGGAAGGACATTCTCATGCTGGCACTGGTCAAGACGGTTGCACACGAATGTTGCCCACCTTTTTGCTTCAAAGTTAAGGGTGGCTCTGACAATTTGAACTCCTGTTGTGAGCCATGCAGGTGTTGTCCCCGGAATGGCGAGTATCTCAGCTATCCATGGGCAAACTGCATCACCCAAGACTAGCTTTTCCAGGTATTGCACTGCCTCGACATCCTCAAACCCTATATTTGTGTTCAGTGCGTGGCCATCAAACTGTATTTTCATTTTCGGACCTTCGTCACCTTTGTACCCTTTTTTATGTGGGCAACATTGGTATAAAATTCCTTGACGAGGTATTCATTTGCATCATGGATCCGACAGTTGAACCATTTCCATCCTTTTCTCTCCGTTAATTGCTTTAGGACATTCGGATTGTGCTGGCTTAGGTGTTTTGTTATGAATTGTCGCTCAAGCGTGTGCAACATTTGGGGCCACTATTCCCGATATTTTCCATACGCCTTCTCACTTACAAACCTATCAGCCCACACCTCCGGCTTCTTTGATCTAGCCAGGCTTTCCATAATTATGTCACCCCCTCTCCCATCATCTGGGACATTATCATCCTCATCTAAAATGATTGGGGTAGCTATTGGGGTAGGTATTCTAGTAGATGGGGAAGATGGTTCGGATGCCTGACTACCTCCCTTTGATACATCAGAAGAACTAGAGGAGGAGGTAGGTTCATCGACTTAACGGAATCTATCGGGGAATTATTGTGATTGTGCCCCCAATTGTGGTTGTACATAATCCCCCTCAGACATTTCCCGGGATGGGAGGTATTTACTGGTGTCTGAGGATTCCGGAGGTGGTCTACTGAGAGTAGTCCTTTTGACCACAACTCTTTGGACTGATAATGGTATGTTAGGTTTTCCTCTACCCCGACCTCGAGAGGATTCTGCCCTCCCTTTGGAAGTATCACCTCGACCACGTGAACGCACCATTGTCTGCAACAAACAAGTAGTGAAGTCAGTTAGAATTGGGGTTCAACATGTGTTATTGATATATAGTTGGAAAGAAAGACATTACTTCTCATAACAGGGCAGCGCAGACCACACAAAATTGAGTGCGACCGCAGACTGCCCATCACGGACCGCACAAAATTGAGTGCGGCCGCGATCTAACTTTCGCGGATCGCATAAAATTGAGTGCGACTGCATAATTGATTTGTTGGGTCTATGAAGTTTAATTGTGCGGACCACACAAAATTGAGTGCGGCTGCGTAAACCAACCACAGACCGCACAAAATTGAGTGCGGCCGCAAAACCTTAGCAATGAAAAGTGCTTTCAACATAAGGTATCACGGACCGCACAATTTTGTATGTGGACGCATACCCTAGCGCGGACCGTACAAAAATGTGTGCGGCCGCGAAATCCAAATCATAGTGGCATTTAAGTATGATTAATACTAGGGTTTTCACTAATTAAGCATGATTTGTGGCAATTGAACAATAACGGCTATTAACCCCATACCCCATTATGCATTCAAACACTACCCACATGTTTCTAAACTAGAATTAAGCATCAATTCAACTTTTGGCATGAATTTAACCCTAGATAAAAAGAAAACTACAACAAAGAGAAACAAAAAGAAAAATATGAAATTAATTATTTGAAATTAACATACCAGTAATGAAATATAGTAGGAAATCAACACTTGATGAATATGGGATGAAATTGAAAACAAGAAAGAATGCACTGTGCTTGAGAGTTCAGAGTGTGTAAAGTGTAAATAGTCTCAAAAAGTCCTATTTATACTTTGGCCCACCAACTTACCTGAGTGGGGCCCTACAATTTTGGCACGGTCCACACTCTTTACCTTTTCTAACTCAGCAGTTGATTCAATGACGTGGTCCGCATAAAAATGGCTGCGGCCGTATAATCTGTGCGGTCCATGAAATTTTGATTGCGGCCGCGAATACTTAAGGGATTTTGCCAGGCCAAACTTTAGAGAGTTAGCATTTTCCATCTTTCAGTTGTGCTACCACACGCATAATTGTGCGTCCGCGAAGGGCTTGTGCATCCGCATAATTTCACCACTTGGCCAATTTTTGTCTTGTCAATTTTCTACACTGCACACCCAATTCCTGCATACACTTCACAACCAGTTAGTCCAAATAATGCCTAATCTAACAAGAAAATCAAAAGAAAGAAAAACACATGGGTTGCCTCCAAAGAAGCGCTTGATTTAACGTCGCAACAAGACGCATGTTACCATTATTCATTTTAAATGGAGCAATGACACAACATGGCCATCATTGACCTTACCAAGGTAGTGCTTCACCCGGTGCCCATTGACTCTAAAGATCTCACCATTCTTATTTTTCAAATCAAGAGCACCAAAAGGAGTCACATGTACCACTTCAAAAGGACCACTCCACTTTGATTTAAGCTTTCCCGGAAATATCCGTAACCGAGAGTTGAATAAAAGAACGAGGTCACCTTCTTTAAGTTCTTTGTTCCGGATATACTTATCATGTAGGTACTTCATCTTGTCCTTATACAAGGACGAACTAAAATAAGCATGGAACCGGAACTCATCAAGTTCATTCAACTGCTCCACCCGAAGATTGGCAACTATATCCCACTCAAGGTTCAATTTCTTCAACGCCCACATGGCCTTATGCTCTAATTCCACCGGAATGTGGCATGCTTTCCCAAACACCAACTGATTTGGATACATACCAATTGGAGTCTTGTAAGCTATTCCATAAGCCCAAAGAGCATCATCGATTTTCCTTGGCCAATCAGTCTTATTTGCATTGACAGTCTTGGATAGAATACTCTTGATCTCCCTGTTGGGGACTTCAAGTTATCCACTTGCCTGGGGGTGATAGGGGGTTGACACCTTGTGAGTGACACCATACATGGAGAGTAAAGTGTCGAAGGCTTTGTTGCAAGAATGTGAACCCCCATCACTAATGATGGCCCTTGGGGTGCCGAACCTTGTGAATATGTTTTTCTTCAAGAAAGCCACCACCCTCCGTGCTTCATTGTTGGGCAAAGCCACAACTTCAACCCATTTGTAAACGTAATCCACAGCAACAAAAATATAGGTGTTCCTACACGATCTCACAAATGGACCAATAAAGTCGATGCCCCACACATCAAAAATATCAATCTCGAGGATAGTGGTGAGAGGCATTTCATTTTTCTTGGAGATCCCACCGGCCCTTTGGCATTCATCGCAACGCTTAACGAGATAGCTAGCGTGTTTGTACAAGGTAGGCCAATAGAATCCACAGCTTAGGACCTTTGTAGCAGTTCTCTCCCCACTATGGTGACCACCATAGGGAGAAGAATGGCAAGCTTCAAGAATACCCAATTTCTCTTCTTCTTGAACACATCTCCGGATAACACCATCAGTGCAAATTTTGAAGAGATATGGCTCATCGCAATAGTAGTCCAGGCAGTCCCGTATGGGCTTCTTCCTTTGGTTTGAGGAGAACTCATTCGGAACAATGCCACTCACAAGATAGTTGGCCACATCGGCAAACCATGGCATCCCATTCATAGAAATGGAAAGGAGTTGTTTGTCAGGAAATGAATCATTGATCTCAAGGCCATCATGTGGCCTCCCTTCCTCCTCCAATCGGGACAAGTGGCCCGCCACTTGATGTTCACTATCCTTTCGGTCTTGAATCTCTAGATCAAACCCTTGCAATAGAAGCACCCACCGCATCAACATTTCCTTAAAGTCTTTCTTGCTAATTAAATAACGTCGGTATGAACAATCACCTTTGTACCCATTAGGTACGGGCGGAACTTCTCCATAGCAAAGACAATGGCTAGGAGTTATTTCTCGGTCATCGTATAGTTGACTTGGGCCTCGTTCATGGTCTTGCTATCATAGTAGACAGGATGAAAGATCTTATTAATTCAATTCCCCAATACTGCACCAACCGTCACATCGCTTGCATCACACATGAGCTCAAATGGTAAGCTCCAATTTGGCGGGGTGATAATAGGAGTGGTAGTCAAATTATACTTGAGTAGTTCAAATGCCTTCATACAATCTTCATTGAAAAGGAACTTGACATCTTTCTCCAAGAGTTTGCACAAGGGGTTTACCACCTTAGAAAAGTCCTTTATGAATCGGCGGTAAAACCCCGTATGACCTAGAAAGATTCTCACTCCTTTTACGGAATTAGGGGGAGAGAGTTTGGATATCACTTCAATTTTTACTTTATCAACCTCAATACCATTCTTGGAAATCATGTGACCGAGGACAATGCCCTCGTTGACCATAAAGTGACATTTCTCCCAATTCAGCACTAAGTTAGTTTCTTCACAACGTGCCAATACCTTATCCAAGTTATCTAAGCACTCTTCAAAATAATCCCCCACGACAAAGAAATCATCCATGAAAACCTCGAGAAATTCCTCCACCATATCGATGAAGATGGGCATCATACACCGCTGAAAAGTTGTTGGTGCATTGCATAACCCGAATGGCATCCACGAGAATGCAAAAGTGCCACACGGACAAGTGAAGGGGGTCTTCTCTTGGTCTTCAGGTGCAATAAGAAGCTGGTTATATACGCAATATCCATCCAAGAAGAAATAATAAGCACGTCCGGCTAACCTATCCAACATTTGATCAAGAAATAGAAGCGGGAAATGGTCTTTCCGTGTAACTTTGTTGAGCTTTCTATAATCCATGCACACTCTCCACCCGGTGACAGTTCTTGTGGGAATCAATTCATTTTTGTCATTTGTGATCATAGTCATTCCCCCTTTCTTTGGGACACATTGCACCGGCGAGGTCCACGAACTATCGGAAATGGGGTAAACCACCTCGACATCCAACCACTTGATGATCTCTTTCTTTACTACCTCTTGCATGGCCTCATTCAATCGTCTTTGATGTTCCACTGAGGGTTTGGCATCCTCCTCCAAAATTATTTTGTACATGCAAAAGGCGGGGCTTATACCCCGAATATCCGCCAATGTTTAACCTATTGCTTTATTCCTCCTTTGAAGCACCGCAAGGGTGGCATCTACATGCACGTTGGTTAAGCGCGAGGAAAGAATAATAGGTAAAGTGGAACAAGGACCTAGAAACTCATACCTAAGGTGTTAAGGCAAATGCTTTAACTCCAAGGTGGGAGGCTCCTCAATTGAGGGCTTTGTTGGTGGAGTCTTCCGGTTTTCGAGATCCAAGGAAAGTTTTCGGGGTTTATGAGTATATGATCCCATTCCTTGAAAAGCATTGACACATTCTACATAGCCTTCCTTCTCATCCTCATCATGATTCAACAACATAATTTCCAAGGTATCTTCCACATTTATCACATCACTTGTGTCATCAATAATTACTTCAGTCACAAGATCCACGAACGAACACACTTCGTTGCTATTTGGCTGCCTCATTGATTTACAAACATGGAACACCATTTTTTCATCACCCACCCGGATGGTGAGCTCTCCAACTTCCACATCAACTAAGGCCTTCCCTGTAGCAAGTAAAGGTCTCCACATAATGATTGGCGCCTCGTAGTCAACCTCACAATCAAGTATCACAAAATCTGCGGGAAGGATGAACTTGTCGACCCTATCTAACACATCATCAATTATCCCCAATGGCCTTTTCATTGTCCGATCCGCCATTTGCAACATCCTGGATATGGGTCTTGGTTGCTTAATACCCAAAATTTTGAACACATAATAGAGCATCAAGTTAATGCTTGCCCCAAAATCACATAAAGCTTTGGCGAAATTGGCACTCCCAATAGTGCACGGGATTGTGAAAGCACCGGGGTCTTCCAACTTTTGAGCCATTGAGTGTACCATAGCACTCACTTGATGTGTCATTTTGATCATTTCACAGTTCATTGATCTCTTCTTTGTTACCAAATCCTTCATGAACGTGGAATATCCCTGCATTTGTTCTAAGTCTTCAATCAATGGCACATTTATGGACAAAATTTTCATCATATCAATGAATTTTCTGAATTGATTCTCATTATTTTGCTTTGCAAGTCTTTGAGGGTATGGAGGAGGAGGCCTTGGCATTGGTACCTTAGCCCTTGGTACTACCGGTTCCGACATGTCAGTCACGTGCTCCCTAGACGGGTTCACTTCTTCTTGTGTCTCCTCCATATTTTCATCAATATCAATCCTCGCTTCTTCATTATCTTGAACATCATTGCTTGGCTCATCATCACCTTTCACCAAAACATCACCACCCATATGTCTTCTTTGGTTTGAGGTACTAGCAACTCTACCTTTCTCACTTCTTGTTGTCACAGCCACTGCATGCCCCGTATTCCCACCTTTCGGTTTACCACCGTATTACTATGTAGTGCCCCATTTGGGCGAGTATTTAAAGCTTGAGAAATTTGGCCAATTTGAACCTCCAAGTTGTGGATAGAATTATTATGGGAGGCTATGAGGAACACTTGCTCTACTTTGCCACGCCGAAGATGTGTCTGCCATCTCTTCCAAGATTTCACAAGCTTCAGAATAAGGCATATTCATGAAGTTACCCCCAGCAAGTTGTTTTACCACACACTGATCTATTGTGTTGATCCCTCTGTAGAAGGTTTGTTGGATCATGGCCTCTGTCATATCATTGTTCGGGCATTCTTTAACCATGGTGCGATATCTTTCCCAAATCTCGTGCAATGGCTCATTGGGTTCTTGTTTGAAAGCTAAAATTTCATCCCTTAGTGTAGCCATGTGCCCCGAAGAGAAGAATTTGGCAATGAACTTCTCGACCAACTCATCCCAAGTGTGGATGGAATGATTGGGAAGTCTCTCTAACCAGTCCAAAGCCTTTCCCCGTAGAGAAAAGGGAAATAGCCTTAACCGCAGTGCATCCTCTGTGACATTTGTTTGATTTCTCCCCCAACAAATATCAACGAACCCTTTGAAGTGCTTGTAGGCATTTTGGTGTGGAGCTACGGTGAAGAAACCTCGCTGCTCAAGCAGTGTAAGCATCATGTTGGTAATTTGGAAGTTGCCTGTCCTAATCTGGGGCGGGACTATTGCACTTGCATAGCCCTCATTCGGCAACACCTGGTGTGCTGCTCTTTATGGAGGCGGTCGGCCTCGGCTGTTTACTTGAGGCTCGGGATGAACCTCATCCACTTGATTGTCATCTACCTCATCCCCCAGTGGTAAATTTCCGAGGGGCTCATTGTTAAGGGCCATTTTGTACCTAAAAGCAATTCACAAACAAAATTAGTGACTCGGAAGGAAAGAAAGACAAAACATACAACTACCTAGATATATAGCTAAATCTTTTTAACTCCCCGGCAACGACTCCAAAAATTGATCTGTGCCAAACCCACACCACAATTGAGGAGCGAGGCGATCGATGCAATAATAAACTCAACAAAGCTCGGGATCGAATCCACATGGAGTTAGGATATGGTATTAGGTGTATACCTAAGTTAATATCAAGTTTTGGCTTTAAATGCACTTCCACAAACTTGATTGGTTTTTCTACTTCTAACTTTACTCTAAAGAGTGCAATAATTAAATCTAAGCACAATATTTTTGTTGTTGTTTTTCAAATATTTAAAGACACTAGGGTAGTGACTTCTACCTAGGTGGATATCTAACGGGTAGCAAAATCTAGGGCAAACTTGATTAGCTGGGATTGTAATATAGCTACCACACCCGGGTACTCACTCTATACCTCTCGGTAGTTTGAGTGATTTTGCCCAATTTGTCTTTTTCAAGTTCAAATGGGTATTCATGCAAATCAAGTGATATTAACGCAAGTTGGGTATTACTATCTCTAGGTTTATCCCTTTAATTGGTTCTATCAATTTCTTGAGTTCACCCCAATTCCTTGTTAAGCCTAGTTTTTCTAGACTTAGTCACTCTTTCTCAAGTAGAGACTAAGTCATAAAGGCATGAATCAATGTTTGCAACCATTAATTCTTGAGTTCTAGCAAGAACTAGGCTAAATATCACTAACCCATTCACATTTAAGCCCTGAAATCAAATACCATTAAATACCCACACTAGGGTTGGATCACAACCCTAGCTATGGGTTTAACTACTCATGGAAATAACATAAATTAAAGATGAAATGAAGATACAAATCTATAATATTAATTTGTGGAATGAAAATCTAATGTTAAAAAGTGAATCTAGTACAAAAACTCCAAAAACAGAAAAGTCAGTCGCATACAAAACATAACATAACCTAAAAATAAAAAAAAATTCTATTTATACTAAGTTGAAAATATCTGACAAAAAGGCCCATGCGGAGGTTGTGCGGTCGCATAATTCTGAGTGCGACCGCACTCTTGCTTTCGCAGCCGCATAATTCTGATGCGGTTCGCGTTCTTCTTTTTTGGATCTGGGTTAAGTTGAACTTTCGCGGACCGCATAATTCTAAGTGCGGTCGCGCTCCAGATTATGCGGCCGCATAAAATTGGCGTGGTCCGCACTTGCTTGAGTTTGGCTTGAAATCAACTCTTCGGTTCTTCATTGCACGGACCGCATAATTTCGATTGTGGACGCACAAGGGATTCTGCGGCCGTACAATTCTGGTGCGGTCCGCACTTCTCTCTTTTGCTTAAGTTGTCAGCTCTCTGAATCTCAGTCATCGCGGTGCGCGTAATTTCAATCGCGGCTGCACAAGGACTTTTGCGGTCGCACATTTCGGGTGCGGTCCGTGCTCATCATTTAGCCCAAAAAGCACTCTCTGGATCTCCCTCTTGCGGGCCGCATAATTTTGAGCGTGGACGCATCCTGGCTTTCGTGGCCGCACAATATTTGTGCGGTCCGCGCTTCAGACCTCTTTGCTCAACCTTGGTTTTTGTTCAATTTTTGACTCCTTTGTGGGTTGATTTTGATTCCTTTCGCTCATTTTGAATAATTCCTGCAAGCAAGCATATTGCATTAGTTTCCGGGAATACTTCCAAGTAGTTTTGGTCTAATACACAAGTAAAAGAGAACAAATAATAGGTTAGAATCCCTACTTATCACTGAACATGCTCAAAAACTAGGCTAGAGTCTCCTGGAGGGCTAGTACAGAAACAGGTACCTCAGGTGTCTGCCCTTCAGCTGAGCTACTGGGAGCTCCTCTGTAGCAGCTCGTGCGGGTGCTCTGGCTACACCACATGGACGTCCTCAGCCTCTACCCCGGCCTCTCGCGGCTCTAGCAGGGGGCGCGGGTGCCTGGTTATCAGATCCGCTTGTACGTGTCCTCCCATCTGTGAGAGAATAGAATACAAAAGTTTAGAATTTTTGAAGTCAACAATTTTCGCACGACAAGGAATCAAAGTAGTGAAAGTTTCCTAACAGTTACATAGGCTCCCGAAGATAAGTAAATACGTCTCTGTACCAATCCGCAAGACTCTAATAAACCGGCTTGTGACTCACGACACCTATGAACCTAGAGCTCTGATACCAAATTGTCAAGACCCAATTCTCCCTCCGTAATACGTCGTGACGCCACCTAGGCTCTACGACTAGATAAGCCTAACGAAATACGAAAATAACAAAAATGGAAGTAAAACTTAACAACTATCTGCAACAGATAACTAAATGACTGGTAATAATGCTGCTTGGCATGTACAATAGCCATCAATCCAGCAATACACAATATTCCCAAAATCCAGAACATCATAAGACAGAAGCTACAAAAGGAAACAAGAATCTCTATACACCAGAGTCTAATAACAGAAGTAAGAAAGGTAAATGACATAGGAGGGAATAGAGGGGGACTCCGAGGTCTGCGGACGCGACAGATATACCTTGAAGTCTCCGTACAGCAGCAAGCACTCTCAGCTAGTAGCGGGGCTGATAAGAAGTACCTGGATCTACACACAAAACATGTGTAAAAGAGTAGCATAAGTATACCACAACGGTACCTAGTAAGTGCCAAGCCTAACCTCGGTCGAGTAGTGACGAGATCAGGTTAGGGCCCTACTGGTATAT